>VDFB02282251.1:0-73081 GCA_007258455.2 Sequoia sempervirens | reverse complement strand
TTGCATAAAATAAGCAACAAGACCACACCAAGAAGAGAAATGGTAGCTATAAAAATTGGTCAAACACTGCCTAACCTCACCTCCTAAGGATCTAGCAAAGTACATTATCAATATATCCACATCCTCACAATTGTATTATTCCATAAATTTTGAAAAGGCATGAACATGATTACTACCTTTAGAAACATTATGTCCATCATAATTTTCTTATGGAATAATAGTCAGCCTATACTTCACCCAAGGAATTTTTATCCTTTAGCATACCTATTTGGTGGGGGAAATAGGATATTAATCCTAGGATATTCTACCAACTCCAAGTTTCCTCAAAGAAGCTTGTAATTCAACTATCATTTGGTTTATATCCTAAGCATCCATATATTTCATTTTAATCACAATGAGAAAAGAAATTTTTTTAGGTACCTTACAATTTCAAACACTTGATTCTTCAACAATAGAGTCACCACATCCAAAGAGGTAAATAATTTTTTCTTCATTATGAGTTCAATATCCCTAGTTGAATCATAACTTCTATTGATCTTTGTCTTGTAACCACCTCAACCCTAGGGAAATTCACAACAATATTCAAAGCCAAGGTAAAATATATACAATGAGGAATTAGCCTATTCTTAGACTGAGGGAAAGAAAAAGGCTACCAAATAGGATGGAAAACAAGGCCTCATCTTCTTCTTTGAGCCCTACCAAGCTCGGGAGAGTATTTCCCAAAGATCTTGATGATAGGAACACAACTAACATGACAAGAGATCTCTTATTTAGGTAGTTATTCCATATGATGTGACTAGATATAAAACATTTATCCATCCCTATGTATTTATGCATTGACCTTTCACAACAATAATTTTCCTAATAAATAACATCTCACACAAATCCTCTATGGATACGATATCAATAATTGAAAGGAAGACAAGTGATTTGAAACAACTTCCTACACTAATCTAAGTAGAGGAGAGTTACAAAAAAATTCTACCAACACCTTATATAGTTATAGAAAGAGAATCACATATTAAAGATAAGATAGAAAAGGTATGCATAAACTACTAACACTAGATATACGTGGGGAGAACCCTTTTAGGTAGAAAAACCCCACCCTCCAAAAGCACAAAACTTTTATATTACTTCAAATAAGGATTACAATGCAACTTCAAGTATAAATATTCTTCAACAAGTGTTTTGAAACAAACACCTATTCTAGAGTGAATCTAGTAGCACTTTGTTACCTGCAAAAAAACTATGCATTCTACAATACAAGGTATCCAATATATGGAGATATGCAAGCTAAGAGAAGCATCTAGAAGGAAAGGGGCATCCAAATACACATGGCACAATCTCCCATGCCATACACAAGATTTGGAAACTTGTGCAATATTCCCTTACACCTCTTACAACCATCATAACATACAATAGTCTCTTCTCAAGCTTGGGAACCCAAAGTATGCTAATAATATCCTATCACAAATGCCTTACAACTCTCATAAAATCCATCATAAAATATGTCATAAAATTTTCCATAAGATTTTTCATAGAATTTGTCATAGGTTTTGTCATAACTGACCAAAATATCTTATTATCTTGCATCTTGTCATGGCCCAACTTGGGTGTCAACTTTCTCCATGCACAAAGATTCCTTATGGCATGTCATATAATCTGTCATAAGTCAAATATTCCAAAGTGGGACACATATCTCCACTTGGGATGATGATGTGTCATCCATGTTGGTGTAATTAATTAATTAATTATTACACTAGCATAAGTTAACTTAGGTCTTGCATTTAATCATTCAGTCCTAGGTTGCAATCATTTAATAAATGGGATAATATTCCCTTTCCTAGTTTGTGGGATAAGATTCCTTCTAGAACTTATCTCATCATTTAATGATCATCACCATTAGGGTTCACATGTTGTCACATGTTGTTAGATCAAGACACATGGAAACATCTCATGCATATTAGGTTTTACCTCTTGCCTATATAATCATGCATCTTGTTCATTTGTAATATATCTTTTTCATCAATATAGAATCTCTATAGTACATGCCTAGTTGCAACACTTTCTAGGTGGTTGATTATCTTTCCTGGCTCAAAGGTCCTCCATCGAAGTCTATAGCTTCAAGGACTGTGCATCCATAATCTCAACATGGTATCAAAGCTTGTCCAATGAAACATCAACCCAGGATCAAGAAAGTTGGTGTGCGAGATTCTTCGCAGGCTTGAAGGTTTCCATTAGAGGCTACTTGTTTCCACCCGGGGACCAAGCTGATTTCTAAAGTAGATTGAGTTAGATCCGAGCTCACCATTGTCTTCAGAAGGCCTTGAAACTCTAGGATCGCCTGCCCATTCATCAAAATCGGATACATCAACCCAAGAGCTTCAGAGGTATTTTTAGGGTTTGCAAAATCAATCGTACTATCCATACAATTTGCAGCAAAAAATCTCCCTTTGCAGTTGTCCTCTAAGGCAAATTTTTTTTTATAAGCAGGTACTTTTTCATTTCAAAAAAAATTGGGCAATTTCTATATTTTTTTGGCAAAAAAAAATTTATTTGGGAATTTCTATAGTTTGCAAAAAAAATCATACCGACTTCATATTAAATTTTCAGTTAGCATCAAATGGTTTTTAAAATTTCTGCAGACTATAATTTGACATCGGCATATTATGTTGGGGCTTTGATTTTTTAAAATTCATCGGCATCGACATTTATTTATTTATTTTTTAATTGCTGACCATATGCAATATTCAAAAAAAAATTGTTCTGTCGGCATCTATTGTCCGCAGATAAGACTTTTTGTCGGTCGTTTTTTATTACTTGTTGCAGGGTGGTACCTGTTTGTCAGTACCTGTCCATTCTCTGCCATCCATTCTCTACAGGTTGCTGTACTGGGGGCCCGTCACATCAAACAGGGCCCGCTTGGGTTTTTTTCTGGCTACCGACCATCGGGTTTCCTTCCCGCCGGGCTCCTCTCTGTGTGGTAGGCTGCCTGGAGCCATTCGCAGTTTGTTTCTGAGTGAGCATGTTGAAACTCCATCCTATATCGGCATCTAACTCTACTAGCCTATAATCTCCCTGTCAGCTTCCATGACTCTCCCGTCGGTGACCACTACCTCCGACCCAGTCCTATCAATGACCGAGGGGTCCACTCCACTAGCGGCGCTGCCCCGGTCGCCGCCATCTCCCCACCCTGCTGCCACCCAGCTGGCTGCGCCCATTTTTTTGCCAACTTTAGCACCGAGGTCACATTAAGGACTACGAGCTAAGCCCGGAGGGGCTTATTTTTTGCTCCTATGTAGCCTACACGGTGCCTAATCAGGGCATTTTTTTCATTTGATCACAAATTTCACCCAGGATATCAAATTTTTGCAAATGATATACCATCAAAAAGGGAATTTCGCATACTTTCTAGTGGTGAGATCCATTCTACAAAATTTTGCTTGCAAAAATTTGTACATCCAACTGAAGACAAAACCCTAATCTGGACTCAAAGTTGCATATCTTCTCAACCGTTCATCGGATTTCGGTGATTCCAGTGGCATCAGGAAGGTGATTCAGAGATTTTTTCATCAGTCCAGATCCCCTGATCAGTTTCAGCTCCAGGTACTCTTGCATTTATTTTTTCAGTTTGGTGCATTTGTTCAATAACCTGGATATCCTGAAGCTTGGGAAAAGTTTTTTTTGATTTGGTTTGCATCACTTCAGTTATACATCATATTTGGAAGTCTTTATTTGCTGTTGAAGGTCAGTGTCTTTGTTTTTTGTGGAGAAATTTCATTATGGGGCTTGCATATTTCTCTCCTTCTTTGGTTATGTTGCACAAGAGTAACTATTCACAATGGCGAGATGGGATCTGCCACCATCTCCATTCACTTGATTTGTTGCCACATCTATTTGGTATTGTTGCTCATCCAAGTGAAGGTATTCATGAACTTGCTTGGAGTTGCAGCAGATACACTGTTTTGGAGATCATTTCTATGCAAGTTGATTCTGATGTTTTGAATTCTATTGATCATTGTGATTATCCTCACATTCTTTGGACTAAGCTTTGGGAGATCTACGGAGATTCAAACACTCCACCATTCCCTGATGATCATGCTTTAGAATGTCATTTTTCAAATCAAGTCCCCCATGATGCTATTGTTGTGCAAGAGGTTGATTGCCTTGATCTGTCCGAAGAGGTTGACAAGGTTCCTTTCAGTGCTTCTTCTTCATCAGAGACAGTTGGTATCCCTTCACATTCAGTGATTCCTTGTCCAGAATCATTGATTGAGGCTTCCACTATCATCATCGATCAGGACATATTTTGTTTTTTAGACTTGAAATCACATGATGGCTTCGTATCAGGATTTGAAGTTTCTTCAGCATCTACCATTGGATTTGCTTTAGGCTTCCTTCAGTGGTTTTGAGGACACTTCATTCAGGGGGGGCTATCAAGTCTCCATCATATCCATCAAATCCATTTTATCTTTGTCTTTGGATATTGTTCAGCATTAGTTTCTGCATCGTTCTGATTTGTCACCCTCTTCATTGTTTGGGAATATGGAATCTTCATCATTAGGCAAGGAGACACTTGAGCAGAGTTCAAAGACATCATCAACATCCATCTTCATCCTTCCTTCCTTCAATTCCTATCCGGAATGGGAAGCATCTTTGCACTTGCATTTGGTTTTGTTTCTTCTGAAAGGGAGACAAGTTGTTTGTTGACATTGGATCTTGTTTTGTCTTCAAACACTTCCCTTCTTTGTAGGTGATCATATCTTTTGGGGGGGCTACATAGTCTCTCTCTTTCCCTCATATGGGGGGGCCTTTGATTGTATTGTATCCATGTGACAGATGGCGTACTTGGGGGGTATTTGGGAGTCCATCCTTCCCATCCTATCTCACATTTTTTTCATCTCCTTTTTGGAGAGTTTTGTTCCATTAGGTTTTCCCCTTTTCTCCGGTTGTGGGAGATTTTCTGCATCTTCATGTACATGGGTACCTAACATGGCCTCATAGTCGGGACCCATCATCATCTTGCATAATCATTGCATTTTCCTCCCTAAGTTACACTTATGGGGGGGTGTTGGTGTAATTAATTAATTAATTATTACACTAGCATAAGTTAACTTAGGTCTTGCATTTAATCATTCAATCCTAGGTTGCAATCATTTAATAAATGGGATAATATTCCCTTTCCTAGTTTGTGGGATAAGATTCCTTCTAGAACTTATCTCATCATTTAATGATCATCACCATTAGGGTTCACATGTTGTCACATGTTGTTAGATCAAGACACATAGCAACATCTCATGCATATTAGGTTTTACCTCTTGCCTATATAATCAGGCATCTTGTTCATTTGTAATATATCTTTTTCATCAATATAGAATCTCTATAGTGCATGCCTAGTTGCAACACTTTCTGGGTGGTTGATTATCTTTCCTGGCTCAAAGGTCCTCCATCAAAGTCTGTAGCTTCAAGGACTGTGCATCCATAATCTCAACAATCCAATCACCGCCAACGAGGATGCCACCCAGCCAATGGGTCCCAATTAATGACATGACAATATAGGCAATTAAATAATACAAATAAATACATCAAATTAATCATGTTAGTACTCTAAAGTTGAGACACCTTAATCCCAACAATAACTTATCTACAAGTTTTATAGATTTATAACTTTGGATTTATGATTGATGGGAGAACACCTAATCTATTATGATACAACATCAAAGTGTAGATTTTCTATTTATTTTAAATGGGTAGATGTCTAGCTTTCAACTATTAGAACAATGCCTAATCTTGTAGCACAAAGTCAAATTTGAATAAAACCCTAATAGTAAAGAAAATACTAATATTCAAATGAGTTTGATCTACTTGGCTCTATCTTATATATCTCAAACCCTCAAATTTCATTTTATCCCAACAATCCTCCTCTACTTAGTAATTTGTAACGAGCACAAAATCCCCATATATCAATATAGAAAGGTTTCCTACCTTAGCACTAACTTCACAATGCAAGATGATTTTACAACAACCTTTGGGTACAAACTAATAAAGAATTGATATAAAGAGAAATAAATGTGAACTTGGGGGTTCCTTGAATCCCCTAAAACTCTTGAAAAACCATAGATAAGTAATACAAAGTTAGCATAAAATATGTCTTATATTGATTTATGAAATAAAATTTAAAAAACCACCAAAAGTCCTAAATAATTTTTAACATGGTATTACATTCATGGATGTTGGTATTACAAATAATTTTTACACATATCCCAGATGAGTTCACTTAGATGAAATGATTCCCCCTCTCATGAATAGTAAAATCCTTAGATAGACATGCAACAAGGACACATAAAGTAGGTTGATAAAGGGCACAAGGGATAACTATGCCACAAATTTCATTGGCATGTCCTTAAGATTTGGAAATGGCATCTCGTGGTTGAATATCACACTAGTCATTGAAATCCTACCATGAAGATCCTCTACCAAAATGTTCACCTATCAAACCCAATGGGAAATCCCTAAAATCCATCAAGAAAAAATCTCAAGATAGTATGAAAATCCAATTGAAGCAAAGAATGAACAACTAAAAATGGAATTGCTGCAATATGATGTACAACCACATCAAGTCAACGGATGATGGTAAAAAAGGTTGTTCTAGGTTTCCTTGGGTAGGTGTAAGGCAACATAAAGCTATTAATGAAACCTTAATTTCCTACAACAAACCACCAACAAAAACAACTTCAATCACATGCCAAAATCATGTCTTATTCTTCTCAGATGGTGAATATATGGTACCATCAACTAGAAATACATTTGTTATCATGTCAAGTCATTTTTTATGACCATGTGGCCCTCCAATCCATTTTAATGAGTTACAATAGAAACCAAAAAAAATAATGAAGACTGTTGGAATTCAAAATTGGTTTAAGATTCACACCAAAATAGGATGTGGGAAGGGGGAAGTTCAAAGAGGAAACTCCTCCATTAAAAAGGCTTCCAATCTTGTCATTAATTTAGATTTACAAGGTTAAAGGTTAAATGTTCCATAGAATAGGTATTAGCATTGAGGAAATTTTGATAGAATGAAAGAAATCAGGACACCAAGGAAGTATCAAGAAAAAGGAACTCTTGATAATAGGCAAAAAAATGCACAACATAAAAAAAAATACCCAGGGGATCATATTATAAAGCAATAAGTACTATGGTATGGGATGTCCAAAAATTCTAATAAAATTAATGTGAGTTTTTTAATGAGTAAGATATTGTTAGGGAGCTAGGAGTGAGAAGATCTGATGACTCAACAAAAACAAATGAAAAGAAGGCACAAAAGAATTTGGGAATCAAAGCTGCAAGGTGAAGGATACCACTTGAAGGCCAATTCTAACAGCCTTATGAGAGAAAATTTATAGGGAAAAACTCAATTATTTCAAACTTGGGATGGGATTTATAACATTCCCAACAACTTGATAGTTCGATAGATCCCAAACTTAGAACATTTTTTTACAAGGCACATATAAGTTTTTGAGGCTGACAAGAAATTTATGTGAGTGGAGACATCCCTAACAACCTTACAAAATAGAATCAAAAGGGATGACCAAGTCTTAAATTTTTTTTAAATTTTTCCTACATGGGAACATAGTGGACAATACAAAGGTAACATGTGGAAACCTTTGAGATTAAATTAAAACCATGGAAAAACCTTATGTCTAATCTATTATACAAGGTGGATCCAAAGAGTGTAACTACACAGATGGTTTAAACTTAAGTCAAACTTGTAAACTAGTTGGAAATGCATGATGGAGTACTGCCATTATTTTTTGAGACCATATTAAAGCTACTATGATATAGATATTAGGAATTTGGAGTATAAGTCAAGGACTTATTATAGAATTAGGTTTTCCACCAAATCTTCTACCAAGAATGTAATTCAAAAAATATATCGTAGTTTTTTAAGGGAAGTGAGATATAAGCCCTATTAGCTAAAATAAAAAAATAGATTGATTGGATTATCTTTTGTGATTTATTATAAAATTAGGGTTTCCACCAAATTCACCTCCAAGGCTACAAATTAGCAAAATTGTTGGAAACTTTCTAGGAAGTGAAATCCAAACTTTTGTAAGTTATAGTAATGTTTTTAGATTGATTAGATTTATTTTGTGTAAATGATTATAAAATTATTTTTCCACAGCATGGTGGATATTTCAACAAGAGGTAAGTGAAGGAATCCTACCACTCCTAGAAGGGTTATACAAAGATGATCTATTAGTAGAGAAGAGGGATACCATAACCATCAATGATTTAAGTGTATAGATCAACAAGATTAAGGATGTGATCTTAACAAGGATGGAAGTAAAGATATAAGATCTTAAGGTGATGATTAGATGAGTAGCTTATAACCAAGGCTCTAGAGATTCTCAACACATGGATCTTCAAAAAAATACTTGGGAAGAAGAAGAAGAAGAAGAAAAAGAATATGAAGATGAAGATGAAGATGAAAATTTTATGTATTAGATCTCATTTTTAATCGTATAGGTACATAGGGTTATAGTAGACAATTTGTGGCTATGTTAACTCTTAGCTAAGCTATATAATCATTAATATAGTCTTATATAGGTAGTTAAGTCATCTCGATGGTATCCAAGGCATGAATATTATATATATGGGAGGTAGAGGTTAGTTATTATCATCATATTGAGGATTGTGTTCTTCTTGAATATTATTGGAGGTATCCTCCTTGAAGTGGATTAGGAGGTTGCCCCCTTAAAGTGGTATATTATTATTAAGTATTTTCAACATATTTACTATTATATTATCTTGTTATGTAAATTATTTTATTACACTATTGTAACATCGTAAATTGTCACCCTTGACAATTTCACACCATATTTTGGTCCCCCTAAATTATTGAGCCTAATTGAGTCCCTAATTTCCTAAATTATGCATTCTATATCCCATTTGTACCACTTTCTGAGAAATTACAAGTATTGAATGAATACAATCAATTAATGTTTTCCCCTAATGTATTGTGTCCTAGAAAATAGGGCCAGGACCCATATGCCTATGGGCGTATGGGTCCACCTATTCTGTCGAGGACCAATTTTTAATATGTTGGAGTGGTCATTTTAACATTCAAATTTCAAATTTCAAATGTTGACTATCAAGATTTAATTCTTGAGAAATTATAGAAATACCTATAAATACCTAATTATTGCATAATTTGAAATCTAAGTGAAATTATATTAGCAAAAACTATTGTCAAGAGTACTATCAAGCATGATAAGGGCATCATTTCAAAGCTTTATTATAGCAATTCAAGATCCCAACATCATGTCAAATCCTATATGAGTTTATGTTATCATTATTTTGTGAAGGCTAACACTTTTGTAGGTCTCCAAAGCATTCAAGCAAATCAAGCAAGAAATATCAAGACCTTGAGGTTATGTGCATGATTTTAGTCCTTCAAGGAAGCCATTGAAGGGTGGTGAGTTGCAACACTTTGTAATTTCATCATTCCTTCCTTTCAATTATCATTTTATCATTGGCATTGCCATTATGGAAGTGGAAACACTGACATGGGGTTTGACTGAGGCAAGCCCTTAAATGGCCCAACATTTTCCCTCTTTGTCAATAGATTTTAGGTCTGAAAAGGATTGAAGAGAGGTTGAAAATATTTTTTTTATTATTGTATTCAAATCCCTATATCTTGTCAAGACACAAAAACTCACCTACAAAATTATCTAACAACATTTTGACAACTTTGCAACCGAAAAGAAAAAACTCAAATCTATCATTAGAGGACCCTAAAAGTAGAGCAGTAAACCCTATTAGAGACCCATATGCCCCTAGGCATCCTAGTCCTCTTGTGCACATTGGAACTAGTATTTAGGATAGGTACATAGTCTCTTGCACTTTCCAGATTACCTACAGTTTACTATTTTAGTCTCTTAGTTTTTAGGATCTGACATTTTTCATATTAGGTCATATAATATAATTGGGTTAATCATAACAAATCATTTCCAAATCATTTCCAAAACTCAAAACTATTAGATCCAACCTGATTGACTCACCTTTATGGTTGAAATTCAATCTACTTTCCTTGTTGATTTACATCCTAATGAAACCCTAGGAAAAGGTGGAATTCACTTTAGGTTTTATCCACTAAGCCTAGGCTCATCTCAATTTCAATGTTTCAATAATGAAATGCAATAGTATTTATAGTGATTGACTAATGACTAGAAACTTGCAAATAAACAACCAAAGTGAAAGCAAAATATTTTTGGTTGATGCAATATCACTCTTACACCATAGGATGATCCTATATTGGACACATGGGGTTATTTACAAAGTGAATTCCTTATTTTCTTGTGGCTGGAGGGAAACCAAGATGGTGTACCTTAGCCTTTGAATTCTAACTTGAATATTCTTTTAAACTTCACTTCCACTTCCCCAAATAGTCATCATACTACCCATTACCATACTTCTTCCATTCCTACTATCTAAAATCCTTTATATCTCCTTATTTTATTATTGTGATACAACTTGTAATGATACAACTCACACAATAGAAGAATATAATAGTAAATATACTAAAAAATACTTGATAATTTAATAACCACTTTGAGGGGAAGACCTCCTAATCCACTTCGAGGGGGACACCTCCAGCAGTCTTGAATAGGAATATAATACTCAATTTGATGATAATAACTAACCTATACCTCTCATATATACCATATTTATGCCTTGGGCACCACCCAAGCCAACTTAAATACTTAACTAAATTTTCCAAGATGACTTGACTACCCATATATGATTATAATAATTATTATATAACTTATTTAAGATTTAAGATAGCCACAATATAACTACTCATTACCCAATACACACTATAGGATTAGAGGCTTAACATGATTATGATTATGATTATATCACAATATATTATATTATTAGTCTATTATTATATGATTATGTTTATTATTGATATATTTAATAAGATCTTCCTTCATTCAATTGCACCCTGTGGTTGCAATCAATTGAAGGGAGGGAGCATACATGATCACTCTTGTTCCTATTTCTACATTTGATCTATCTCGTAAGTTAGAAGACATGTAACATCTTTATCCTTTGTCTTACAAAAATTCATAGAACATATGTGAAAGAAAACATGGAAGGAGATTTTTTTTCCTTTATGGACCATGTGTTCATCTATTTGTTGCATTTAATTTATAAATTTTTGAGAATGATTATGCTTAGAGATGCATGGTTCATACTTAGAGATACACATGCACCTCAAAGTGGAGGCAAAATGTAGGTGAAAATATATATCCTAAATACATTTCCCATTTAGTTTGTGGCTAATTTAGGGTAATGAGTTAATGCATCTATATAGTTGCAAGTGATACATTTTTGTGTATAGTTGAGTTGTGTACCTAGCCCTAGTTGCACCTATCCCTATACTTATTTCTTATCCCTATGCTTATGTGCACACAATCCTAGTCTAATTAGCTTATTTTTATGATTTTGATCATTAATCCAATTGTTATCCATAATCTAATCCTATCAAACACAAATCCAACTTGGCTATCTAACACAAGTCATATCTACATGTGTGAGGTTGTCCTCACAATTGTGATCTTGATCCATTTAAATATAAAAATTAAAATCAAACATTTAGCAAACTTGTCCCATCTTACTATTGGTCCTAGGCCAACTTTGCATAAAAAATGCACTTTCTTGTTATGTTTATGTATATAAAGACATTTATCCCATTCATTATAATAATTGAAGATCATCCATTCACCATTGCTTAGCATCAATCATCACAAGAATATATGATTTACGTGTGCACTCAAATCAATTAAGGAATCTAGCATAGCTAATTACACTCGTCCTAGTACATATCAATCACCTAGCAATCATTCTAGAATTTGTGTATGTTTGAAGCACATTATCTATCAAGGTATTTTAGAATATCACTAGCTTGACAAAAGGACCCTAAGAGTGTGACAAAGAATATCACTACCTAACAATCTATTTATCTAGAGTTCACAAAGTAGAATCTAGAGATCATTAAAGATTGAGTTTGCAATTATAGAATAAGTTCATGACTACAAACTTATCCAAAACAAAAAAACTCAATCCAAAATAGATAAAAGATAATATTTTGATTATAATCCACATACACAACTATCTAAAGCATTCCTAGATTCTACAATATATCAATTTTATTATTTTCATCAATCTACATACAAACTTCAATCACAAAATTAAATATTTCTTTATTAATTATTTATTTATGGAATGATATATTTATTATATGAATTATCTAATATTATCTATTATATTCCATCCATTTACATTATAAATTATTTTTTTAACTTAATTATATTTAATTGTATTTATTTAAATAATTAAATTTAAAAACCTTATTTTTCCTTTGCAAATATTCATATGCACGATGGTGATGAAAAATTTATAACGAAGGGCCCATCGACTCCACAATACAAACCACGTGTGACTTTTTCCCTAAACTTAGCTTAGCTTTCTTTTCTTTATTTTTGTCATAATCGTAGAAAATACTGGAAGCTTCTAGAGCCACCAACCAAGACTTTATAAACAAATTTCTGACTATAATAATTAATAAGTGGGTGTAAATATTAAATCTCTCGTGAGATTTCATAACAAACTTTAACAATATTTGGTTGAGACATCTCACCATAAAACATGCAAAAAAAATTTATTCATTTTAAATAAGAGATAAAAGGGCTATGGTGTTATGGAGGGGAAATTTTTATTTAAAATTTATAGGACACTCTCTAATAATACACTAGTGCTTGCACCCCAACGAGGTGCAATGGTTACGCCGATAGCACAATATACTCTGGTAATATATTGAAGGGTAGGGGGGAAAATCGCAAGAAAATGTAAATAGCTTTTCGTAAGACTAACAATTTGTAGGAAAAGTCAATTGGCGATGGGATGCGAGAAGATTTGAATATGAACAAACGAAACTTAATTTTACTCAATATGCTATGCAAAAATGGTTTTACAAGATAATATATTTTGTACAATGAAAGAAGGCCTGTAACTTGGAAGGTCGATTGGACCAAGTTAAGTTGTTGGTTAATGATATACCTTGTGACCAAATGTAACATAATCGGAAAGTGTATGTTGCGGGGAAATATTTTTATAATACAAAAACTATTTTATGACACATCAAAATCACAAACTCAAGAGATTGGTTATGTATAATACAATTGTTGGTGGTTGACGATGAGGTTCTATGGTATATGCCATTTGTCTTCAAGCCCTACAGAACAAAAGCAATGGAATGGTTAGATGTGGTGAATTTTTTTTTACTTGTATAATGGTTTCTACGTATTCAATTTATAGAACTACTATTATTAGAAAATATTTTTGCCAATGTATGAACAAAATTACCATAAGAAGTTGAATATGTTGAAGCTGTTGATGACGTTGATGCCTTTGATTGATATGTATGATTTATGCTTGATTTTGTCATGGGTTGTAGCAGATATATGCAAAAGAGAAATTTGTAAAAGTGGAATTGATGATCCAAAAATAATTAGGAGAGATGTGAGGGAGAAAGGGACAAGAGTTGTGTACCTTCACTTCTTAGAGATAGTTGTTGTAATCGAGCTTCCTCTTCTTTCCTCATAATCATGGATGAATTGTTCTGCATTTTGGAGTATCTCTCAAAGGAGAACATTGGCTGAATGCAAAGGTCATTCAACGATTTCACTCTGGATATAGCTATAAATGTTAGTCCTTGCCTTTCTATTTTCCCAATGTTGATCATTGCTTTTTGTAGTGTCATGCCTTGGGATTTGTGTATGGTTATAGCCCATGCCATTGTGAGTGGAATCTTCCTTCGACTGCCCATTGATATAGGTATTATCAGTACACTTTTGGGGTCATCTTCATTCCATGGTGGCCTGCTATAATTATTGATCCTTGCAACAACATACAATGGAACATCTGGTGGTTTGAAACTAGGGTTGTAAACAATCTCAACAACTTCACCTAGAGCTCCATTTACAATTCTTGCTTGTGTCCATATGTTGGTTGTGAGCATGATGTGTTGCCTTCTACAAAGCAATACTTGTTTTTAAAGTTGTTCATCAGTAGTTACATTGTCTGCTCTAATCTTGGTGCTTGTTATGGTACTTATTGCAATTGAATGTTTCAACAATTTTAACATTCTTCTATTGTGCAATCTAACTAAATCATTGGTAACAAACAAGTGCATTGAATTGTCAAATTGTTCTTTTTCACTAGAGGTGAGTTGCTTGTTTGTGTGTGTCATTAGAAGGTGCCAATCCTCTTATGTTGCTTATGCATTTCCTATGTTTTGCAACATTTGACAAAATTATCTTTGTGATGGAGTCTCGCCTTGTTGACAGAATACTGTTTCCAAGGTGACAACAGTTCTAAACTAGTCCCACAGTGTTTTTGCATTTGAGTGTGATGTGTAAATAGGTTTTTCCATCACAGGTGGTAGCTGTGCAAGGTCACCGATCAGTATTATCGACACCCCACCAAAGTATAGATGTTGTCAGTGAGGGAAGGCCTCATGTAGCCTTACATCTATTTTTAATAGTAATTTTGGCCCTATGAAGCTCATCTCATCATCAACAAATATCTTATGTGTTTCATCTCTTCTTGAAATGTTGTTAATGCTTGGCCCTGCAATGGGTGCATTTCTTTGATAGGAATACGGAGCGTTGAATGTATAGTTGATGCATGTATAATAAATGCAACAACCCCTATAGGCGTTAATGTGAGCAGTTGGCTTCTCTGTTGCAGAGTATTACTCTCAAGTGCTTTTCTGATGTGAGCAATCAAGTAGGATTTCATTGTACCTATTGTTCCTTGAACGATCATGTGCAATGGTTTATCTGAATGATGTTTGTTGTGGTCAATAATATGGTTGAGTGCTAGTTCTTTTTTCGGTGATAATGTATAGTTTTCTGCATCATACTTCCTTGGAACATGCTCTCCCTGGCTGCATGTTTTTTTCATGTTTATGAACTATGTGGCAGTTTCGTGAAGATCTTGGGGCATTGCAAGTTGATCCCATATGTTGTTTCTATCAAACTCACACCTACCAAGCATCTCAAGTTCATTTAGGATGATGTTGTTTGAGTGCCCCATTTGTGAAAATAATTCTCATTCATTCATTTCTATTGTGTTTGTTGTGTCCATCTCAATTTCATTGTCTCCTTTGTCCTTCCTTCCAATCCGAAGGTGCAAGTGAAATGCCATACATCATATTTGGATGCACTCATTTACTTCCAATTTGCAATTATTGTATCCTTAGTAATTCCTATGTCAATTTCTAAGCTACAAAAATGTTTGTACAATAGTAACTCGCTCCAACAAAATGTTTCAAATTGGTCTATATGTCGATTTCTAAGCTACGAAAATGTTTGTACAATAGTAACTCGCTCCAACAAAATGTTTCAAATTGGTTTGAGTCTTCCTCTGGGATGTTGTAGAACCTTCGGAAAACATTAACAATCACTTTTACGTTTCTTTCTTTCCACTTGCGTCCCTTGCGACCAGCAGAGTAGGAGAAAGATCATGCAGATTCGAGTAGGGTTATTGTCTCCAATTCTTGAGGCCGATTAATGTAGGAATGAAGGTAGGTAGGTTGCAGGTGTATTTCATTTGTTATTCACTGGAACATTTTTTTTCCAACATTCAAAGATGTAAAAGGTTGATTACAAGCAACAAGTGGCAATTTCTAAAGCATATGGCATGTTTCTTGTGCTCCTATATCACGCTCTGCCACAATCTCTAACATGAATTTTTGATATGTTGTGAGGGTTGGGTCATCTATTTTTTGGGCTACGGATATTCTTGTTAACATATCAGTACAAGTCTCAGATGCTTTCTCTGCTTTGGATGCATATTTGGCAATGTATTTCAGTACAAGTGCTTGTGAGATGACTAACTAGCAATCTATGTTGGCTCTCCATATTGAAATCATTTTTGGATTGTGTAGGTTTAGCCTATCATCATTCCTTGCAGGTTCATATTGTTTTTTCCCATTGTTGTCACATGATAAGGTAGATATAATATGTTCTTTCCATGGAGCTTTGTATTGACACTCTAGTTTTTTCCCCTTCTTGCGTAAGCATGTTCCCTCTCTACATTTTGTGTGTCTTTGGACACGATTGATTATCTCTTCATATTCATGAGAGGGGTTTGTAGAAAATATCCTAGTTGTATCTAGCAAGCATGGATCATCTAGCGGAGATTGATAAAATGTGTTGTTTCTGCATGCTGCATCGCAAGGATTCCAAGCACTGACATACTTTTCGAAGAATGTTCTTGCATGTTCAACTTCTGCATTGTTCTTCCAATCAAGTTTATCCATGTCTGGTGCATTTTTTAGCCAAAGGAATCCATGTACATGTGTAGTGCCCCGATGTTTCCATTCATATTTGTACCAGTAGTCTTTTGCACCGAGGAGTTTCTCAATGACTTCCTCACGAAACATTATGAATCATTGATGCAAGTATAATGATGTGGTGTGGGGGTTATTGATTACATTATCTAAGCATTGTTTATTTGTTTTCATTTCCACTACTATGTCATTTGAGAGCAAATGTTGTAGATCTGGCCACTTTGTGTTTGTTGCACTTAATGTGAAGAATAGAGTGGGAGACCCTATTTGGTTGATCATATTCGCTAGTTCAGCACAACACTTGTTCCAATATGGTCTTGTGCCCCTCATTGAAGATCCAAAGTGCATGAGCTCTGCAACTAACTATGTTGGGGAGATTTTTCAAGTGCGCACGAAGGTTTTCAATAGTGGTTGGTATGTTTTCTTCTGCATTTTTTTAATGAAAACTGTCGCGAGGCCTTGGCTACAATGTCGCATCATAAGATTAAACATGAAATATCAAAACCTTGGATGCCTTCCAAATATTTGGTCATGAAACCTCATCAAGAGGAGCGCATACTCATGCATGTGCACTTCCCTAATTCGTGGTTGCATTTGTAGTGCAACTCCATTTGGAAAGAGTGTAGGAAATGCCATATCAAGCAACCCCTCAGTATTGTATTTATTTATTGGGGATGAGTGTATTTCAGGCCAATTGATAATGTTGTTTGTGTTGTCCTCAAGGTCTAGTGTTTTCTTAATAATTTCTAATTCACAACATCTATTTGGAAATCTAGCCATAAACGATGATGTGTTTATTGTGATATTTTCAATATCATCTCCATCATAGTCGATTTCATTATTGTAGACACCTAAATTTGGACAATTAATTTATCCAAATTTATCCCCTTTCATCTAAACATCCTTTTATTTGCATTAATTAAGTAATATTACTATTATTTAATTAGTATCCTTGATTCTCCCAAATCCCTAAGGTATTTAATTAATAATTAAATACCTTATCTCTTCAATCCCCCTCTCATCAAATGAATTAAATAAATATGACATTTATTTAATTCCTCACATGTCACATCACTTTTTCTTAATTTTAATCAACCCTCTAATCTCATCATTAGGGATGTGCACATGCCTAATCATTGATTAGGATGTGTCACATCCTCCAACTCTTGCAAGTTGGCTTCTAATCCTCATTACCCTCTAATTATCTTCTAATTACTGATTAATTAAGCCTAATTAGTACCTTGGTCAACTCTCCCCATCCCCAATAAATTTTTAATTCATTTTTATTCATCCAACACTCCTCTCTTCCCCATGTGAATTTCTAATTCAGTTTTATTCCTCCTAGAATCCCTTTTTCCCATGCATTTTCTAGAATATTTGACTTGTCACATCAAGTCACATGTGGATAAGTTCTTCCCTTTTTGGAACCTTGTCTTGTCCATGGGATTCTTCCAAGCATGTGAATTTTCAATTCATATTTATTCATCCAAGATTCTTTTCATCCCTCAATGTACTTCGAAGGTACATGTCCTTCGTATACATCATGTACCTCCCTTCCACCTCACTTCCACATCATTTTATCCTAGGCCATCTCACATTCCACGTGTTAAGATGTGAGGGCTTGTGAGGCCTCAACTCACAATAGCCCTACATCTTGACCTTGGTGGCTTAATCTCAACCATTGAATTCTTTAGAGAATTCAAATTTCTCTATAAATACCCCCTTTTCCACTACATTTTACAACACTTAATCATTTTTGCACCCTTATGCTATCAAATTGTCTACTCAATTTGCAAGCATTATCTTAGCCATTTTCCAAGCCACTTAACCATTCGCATTTGCATCCCATCATATTGTCAATCTTGCATTTAGTCATATCCATAGCCATCCAAGGAGCATACAAGTTTACATCCAAAAGGGCCAACCAAGGAATTTCAACAGCAAATAAGGTATATCAATTTACAATGTTCATTTTATCTTATTTTCTTTGTATTATCAATTCCTTAGGCTAATCTTGAGGTGTTCCTTTGTGTTTTTCTCTCATTACATTATAGTTGTTTTTGCATATTTAGGATAGATAAAACATTTAGGATTGCATTTCTGGCACTCCTGGTGGGACCCACAAATGGGTTACTTTACTTCACATTTGTTGTTGTTGAGATTGTTTGTAGGTATAGGTCGCAAAGGGCCAACTACGCCCTCCTATTCACTATAGAGGGGAAACTATGCCCTCCTGTTCACTGCAGAGGGCAACTACACCCTCCTATTCACTATAGAGGGGCCACTATGCCCTCCTGTTCACTACAGAGGGGCCACTACGCCCTCTTATTCACTGTAGAGGGGTGACTACGCCCTCTTGTTCACTGCAAAAGTGCATTTACGCCCTCTAGTTCATCGCAGAAGTGTTTTTATGCCCTCTTGTTCACTACAGAAGTGCGATTATGCCCTCATGTTCACCGCAGAAGTGCAATTACACTCCCTATTCATTGCAGAAGTGCAATTACACCCCCCTGTTCACTGCAAAAGTGCAATTACGCCCTCCTTTTCATTGTAGAAGTGAAATTACACCCTCCTTTTGACTGTAGAAGTGTGATTACGCCCTCCTATTTACTGCAAAAGTGCAATTACACCCTTTGGTTCATTGCAGAAGTGCAATTATGCCCTCTTGTTCACTGCAGAAGTGCAATTACACCCTAGATTGAACTATGTTTTCTAACATTTTATTGTAGAGGGGTGAACAGGCCCTTATCATAACTTTGTTCTTTCACAGGTTGTCATAGAGGGGTGGATTTTCCCTCCTATTTATTGCATTGGGGCGGATACACCCTAAAACAACACATTTTGAGAGGTAAAATGACCGTTTTTGCTCCAGTTTCTTGTCGTTTTTGGATTCTAACCTCCTAACATTATTTTTTGCACAGGATATTTGTGTTTTTGCTAACATTTTCCCTCCTATTTACTTCAGTGGGGCAGATTTTCCCCTGTTTACTGTAGTGGGGCGAATACGCCCCAAAATAGCACATTTTGAGAGGTAAAACGGTCGTTTTAGCTTCGTTTTTGCTCTAGTTTTTTTTGTTTTAAGATTCTAACCTCCTAACATTATTTTTTGTAAGGATATTTGTGTTTTTTCTAACGTTTGCTTGCAGGGCCTTATGTTTGCATAGATTTCCAAAGTTATTCTTGTTGTTTTTCGTTAATCTAGGAATATAGTTTAATTAGGGGAGGTAATATCCATTGTTTGTTGTGTCTGTCTTTTTGTGTTACCCAAAGGGGGCATTAGTTTGTTTTCACTTTCCCTTTGCACTTCATGTGAGCCTGGGGAGTAGTTGGAAACAATTAGTGCCTTCTTTCTAGTGGGACCTGCTTGGGGATTTACTCATCCCAAGGGACAATTCCAACCACGCGTACCAGCGAGGTATATAAAGGGGCGAGAGCAAAATTTGTACCTCAATCCACTCATGTCGTAATTAGTAGAGCGTCAAAGCTAGGGTGATGCCTAGATAGATGTGAAAATTTGGTCTGAGCCCTTCAATATCTCGCTGGGGTTCCCAACTCACGCTTGTGACGGGCTAGTGTTCACAGTTGTGCCTCACTTACTGAGAGTATATTGAGGATTCCCTAGACACCTTGTGCATCCTAGATTAAGACCTTTATCGGCCATACTCTTAACACTAATCGTAGGATTGTGCTTGTTTGAAAGTGTTTTCTTGTGAGAAACCAATAAACTTTTTGACAAATTGGCCTTATTGTTGTTATTTTAAGTCCTTGCCATAGTCATTTCCATCTAAACCAAGTCCCTGTTCACTACAATGGGGCAAATTTTCCCTTCTTTTTACTGTAGTGTGGCAAATTTTCCCTTTTGTTTACTACAGTGGGGAAAATTTTCCCTTCTGCTTACTACAGTGGGGCGAATTTTCCCTCATGTTTGCTACAGTGGGGCAAATTTTCCCTTTTGTTTACTGCAATGGGGCAAATTTTCCCTCCTGAATAGTCAAATTTGCCCCGTTTAGCTCTGTTTAGCCTCCAAACCTCTATTTAATCATTCCAAACCTCTGTTTAATCATTCTAAACCTTTGTTTCATCATTCCAAACCTCTATTTAATCATTCCAAACCTATGTTTATCCATTCCAAACCTTCGTTTAGCCATTCCAAAGCTTAGTTTGGTCATTCTGAACCTTCATTTAACAGTTCCAAGTATCCGTTCATCTACTCTAAGCAATCGTTTACTAGTTATGAGTGCTTGTTCATTGACTCCTATCATTCATTTTCCCAATTTGATCATCTATTTCCTTAATTCAAATATCTAACACCCTGTTCCAATCACTCGTCCCTTCATTCTAACAACCCGTTTACCCACTCAGAAAGTCCAAAAGTAGTGGAGTGAACTTGCCCTATAGTGGGGTGAATTTTCCCTACAGAAGGGAAAATTCACAAATCCACCTCAGAAAGGAAAATTCACCCCTCTATAGCTTCTAGATCTGACTGATGGAACCAATCCCATCATATCCTTCAATCCAATCCTAATCTGAGCTTTGGTCCATCTGCTTTCTATCGAGCTCACTCGTTCATCATTTGAATTGTATCGATACATCATCCTCAAGCATCTCTAGGCTACACATCCCTTATAGTTTTTTCAATCCAAATCTTTTGAACTTCATTTGAAGTTATTATCCAAATTGACCTAGGTGTCTAAATCTTATCGTCATCATCAACATCTGCTTAGGATTGTCATCCATCATAAGTCAATCATCATCGGCCCAATCAATCCACTTTCAATCTCAAGGTGGATTTGGTGCCACAATCATCCATTCATCCTTTAATTTGATCAATCAGTATCCCAAGTCACCTAGGGTAATCTTTGAACTTGGTTTATAATCCCTTCCATCATCCTATCTGATCCATTATTTGATCTTATCAATTGTCTCATTTACCGATCTTATCCAATCCAATCTAATCACATCCCTATCCAATCACCTCTGACCCAATCAATCTGCTTCCATCTTGAGGTAGATTCAATGTCATAATCATCCTTTGATCATCAACTCCAATCATCACAATCAATCCCATCACATCATCTAATCATCCTAATTTGAGCTTTAATCCAATCTTGATCTGAGCTTAACCTAAATCCTAATCTAAGCTTTAGTCTATCTACATCCAAGATCCCTCCTTCAATCTTCTTCTAATCCATTCTTTTATCCTTTCATTGTCTTTCTAATCCATATTGATCTAATCCAACATCATGAATCCTTAACCTTCATCAATTCAACCAAAAATAGTAATCAAGGGAAACCCTAATTATGTTGATGACGATAATGAAAGCCTTGTCGATCAAGAGGAATATGACATAGATCCCCTTGACGCTATCATCACTAGTAAGTTTTCTCCATCCACTTCTCACAATCCAATCACCCCTTCAAGCGATCCTGTTATGTCTTCATCCATGCCTAATCACGTTCCTTATGCTACCTTTGACAAAGGATATCCATTATCTTCCTCACCTGCATCCCCATCATATCCTTCGCTTGCATCATCTCCTTATCCAACATCCATGTCTTCCTATCCTAATCCACCATTACAATACCCCTATCTTAATCCCCCATTCACATCCTTCTATCTCAATCCTTCATCTGGATATGCCCACTACCCTAATCCTCCACACCACTCTACCTATCCTAATCCCCCTTATCAGTCTTCCCATCCTAATCCTACATCCACACCTTTTTATCTTAATCCTACACCCCAATCAACCTATCCTAATCAAACATCAATGTCTTCTCATCCTAATCCACCATCCCAATACCTTTACTACAATCCATTAGCCATATCCTCTTGTCCTAATCCACATTCCATGTCCCCCTATCCTAATTCACCACTCCAATATCCCTACCTTAACCCCCCATCCAATTCTAATCCTCCATCTACTCCCAGTCCTACATCTAATCTCATTCCTCCATCTAACCCTAGTCCACCAATCCATGATCCTAGACCAGTCTCTAATCCCTCATCTACTCCTATCACGCCATCTCAGCCTAAAATATGCAAGTTTCTCACTCTAGAAGTTCTCCAAGGACTTATGACAAAGAATACATCCATAACCCCACATCATGAAGTCATGGAGCCATGCCATCCCAATCCATCATCCATGGTCACTAGTGATGAGACCCTTCTCTGTATCATGCCTATCATTGATGCTACCACCCCTAGCACCACTCAAACTGTTGACACCATCACACCCATTGAACCCATTGAACCCCTGTCTCCTACTATGAGCGTCGTCAAACCCATTGATGATGATCAAATCCAATCCCCTCCTCCCACTCCCAATATCACCGAAATCCCCTCTCATGAACTTCATGAACCCTCCAACCTTCCATCTCACCTACTTGAAGAACCCATCCAACAAGCCTCCATTATCATGCCACTTGCAAAAGAAGAATCATGCCAAGAGCTTGATCCAAAGCATGCTAGCATTCCCTCTTCTCTAGATCAAGATCTTACAGTCCCATCTAGTCCACCTCAAGATCACAATCCCCCATCCATTCCATCCCATGATCTCCTTGATCCCACCACTCCATCTCATGAGCCCTTATCTCCATCTCTATCACATGAGCCCTTATCACCCGCTACCACAGATCCAAATCCTATCATGTCATCTAATCCCTCTCTTGATCCCTCACCACTCACTCCTCCTAATCAGTATGCTGCTACCCCATCACCTCCATCTCATGATCCTCCATCGTCACCTAAACCTGCTATCCCCACACCATTTTTATATCCCCTTGGTACTCTCACATTCTTACATGGTGGTCTCCTTGCCGAAGAAAAACAAAGCATATATACCACCCATCCTCCACCTAATAATATACTCACATCATTCTTCCAAAATAACACAAATCCTATCATGGATCAAATGCATAAGAACATGAACTATCAAGGAAAAGGCTTAGGCCTTCATGAGCAAGGTATTTTAGAGCCCATCCAACCCAAAGAAAACTCTTGTACAAATGGTCTTGGTTGTACTACTCGTGACTCAAAATCCAAACGTGTTGGTACAACCTCCACATACCATCAACTATCCTCTTCTAAAAGAATAAGAGGCTCCCCCAATCCCTCCACCAAATCATTTTTTTCCATCCCCCCTCCATCGTATCACCTCAAAACAACCATCCATATTCCTCCTTCATCTGCTCCATCCATTTTGGGTCCTTATGTCCTTCCATCCGCCATCACACATCCTCCAAGTCCTAAGTCTATTTTGGGCCCTTATATCCCTAAATCACCTCCTCCATCTCATCCTATTCATCCTTTCATCCATTCATCACCCCTCCATGTCACCCATCATAAGCATCCCACTTGCATGTCCCCTAATCAGGATCAACAAAGGTTCGTACCCACACATCCACCATCTACACATAATCCCCATAATCCTACCTCCATCGCTCCACATCATCCATATCCTCACACCCATCTCATTGCTATTAAAAGCACTTTGGATGTTAAAGTAAAAATGCATAAATCTAAACATCCACATAAATCTAAAGGACATGTTGACAAAAAGAAAATTCAAATCCAAAATCCAAATCCAATCCAAAAGCATAATCATATCCATCAACCACAAAGGCCCACCAAAGAAAATATCAAAACCATGTGGATCGCAAAGAAAAAAGATGCAATACCTTCAAATGAAAAATTTGTAACATCCAAAGTTGCTAATCCAAAAGCTAATCATACACTCCCGTCATCTCAATTTTTTTGGGTCCTTGTCTCAAAATTCACTATCACATTGCCTCCATTATCCCCACATTCTCCATCCATTAATTCTCCTATCATTTCACATCCACCACCCTATATGACGATGTTGGTCCTAAACTCATCATCCCATCATACACCTATCCCATCATTCCATCCATACACTTTCCAGCATCCCATCCATTATCCCCCATATCTCCCCCACCCCCTTTAATCCATTCTCTTGCATAATCCATTTATCATAATTGGGTTGTACAAACCTCAAATAGTCGCCTCACACATGGGCTCTTAATACCTCATATGGAACTTGATGTTTTAGTCCTTCATCCATATCCTTCTTGCATATCCACTCATCCATATCCCTATCCTTATCCATCTTCCTATACTATCACAAAAGTCAAAAAATCCAAAAAAAAAAGTCAAAAAATCCAAAAACAAAAGAAAAAAAGAAAATATGACACAGTCAAAAACAAAAAAAAAAGTACAGAGAAATGATTTGTCCAATGGTGAAAACTTGGCAAACAAGTTCCTTGGATAAGTACCATGATGAAAACCTCGCAAATAGGCGTCATGAGTAAATCCCCATATGTCCTTTTCCACACTTGGGGGAAACTTCCTAATATGCATTCCCTCCATCCGCTATGCTTCCTATTATACATCCTCCTCATTCATCCCCTCCATCCCACCTATCTTCTGCATCCTACCATCATATCCCATTTATCTCCAATCCCTCCTTCCTTCCTGCGATATTGATCAAAATTGGGGCACCTCTCTATGCATGCTTTAGACACCTCTTGACATACATTCCCTTCATCAATGCTCTACCCTAATCCTTATCCACATCCTCTACCTTCTTTCTCCACTCGTCTTGCATCCCTCATGCCTCATGAAACATGACATATTTAGATTGGGGGCACTCATCTCCCTTTGTGACATAGTCCTTGGAGACATCATCCATCATAAAAATCTCTCCCATCTACCCATCATTCTCTTCCTATCCATTCAAACAATCCCCTCCATCTCTCCATCCTTATCTTCCTATCCAAACAATCTGTTTCATCTCCCCATCCTTATCTTCCTATCCATCCCAATAATCCCTATCACCTCCCCATCCTTATCTTCCTATCTATCCAAACAATCCATTTCATCTCCCCATCCTTATCTTCCTATCCATCCAATCCCTTTCATCTCCCCATCCTTATCTTCCTATCCATCATATCATCCCTTTCATCTCCTCATCCATATCCCTCTATTCATCCATCATAGCATCCCTTTCAGCTCCCCATCCCACCCATCTTTCTCTTCTTATCCATTCATCCCTATCCTCATCCCATCTTGTAATCCCTTGTCATTGGTATCTGGCTATAGGCTCCTTCACCATGCAAACCAAAGCCTTGATCAAATCATCATCATCATCATCATTCAAATATATCCTTCCCTGATCCTTTGGTGTTGTTTTGGGATGTATCCTTCCCCCATCAACAACCCTTTAATCGGGATGTCTCCTTCCCTATCCTTCATCATCTTTCTAATCTCTTATCATTCTCTATCATTCATCTCTCCATCATATCATTCTTCCAATTCATATTTTTCTAATTTGGATAACTATCCCATCCCTAAGCTTTGTGTCATTGTCATCAATCCTATCTTATCCACAAGGTCTATCCTATCTCATTGTATCAGTTTCATCTTTTTTATCCACTCATCTTGATCATCTCATCATCCTTTATCCATCATTTGTCTTTGATCTTTTGTCAGAATACGTTGCCCCTATGCTTTCATGTAGGCAAGGTCAATCCTTTGATCTACCCTCGGGGCTCCTTATTGTCTATCATCAATCTTTGCTTTGTCCATTCACTCCTTTTGTCCATCTTATCTTTATCATCCATCGTCCTCTTCCAGCTTTTATCCATGGTTAGTCATCAACCTTTTGTGGAACTATGAGGGCTCTGTGCTTTCACGTAGGCAAGGCTAATCTTTGATCGGCCCTCGAGCCCCTAGGTCTTTAGGGTGTGTCAATCTCGTGTCTTGTCTTCCTTGTGTTATGCAATCAAGCTATGCCCTTATCTATCTAGTTCTTAACAAATGAGATCCAGTCGTATCATGAGATCCAATTGGTTTTGAATATCTTGTGTCATATCGATCTTTTAGTTTAGTATCCATCATCGGTCTCAATAGGATGCATCCTTCCTAACAGACCTCATCAATCTCATCCACCCCCTTGATCCTATGCAAAGGACGTTTGAAATTTATTGCGATATTTTGATACTTTTGGCTTTTGTTTATCATTTCATCCCCCTATCATCACTTGTCATAGTCGCCTTGATCCATCATATCATGGTGTGCTTTGACTGGTACACATAGGGGCATATCTTGATCTTTTGTTTGTTTGTGTCTTCTTGGTTGTCCCACATAGTACCCACCAAGATCTTTGTGGTCTTGTGTTATGCTGGGGCATCCTCGTGTGCTTGTGGTTATTCCAATACCTTGCCCAACCAAATTCATGGCGATTTTGGGATGTTGGGATAGCCTTCTTGTCTATTGTGTTTGTTTCATGCATTAGACACTAATCCGCCTTGGTTCTACATACCCTGGCACTTGGTGTCTTATGCTATAGAAAAAATTAGTGCTCCGAAGATGTAAAATTGTATTAGGATTGCATTTCATCTTCCCCACCCATGCATTCATCCTTCATCAATCTCCCTCCCCTATCCATCTAATCTTTTATCATCATCTCTTTAATCATCATCATCATCCTCGGGATGTATCCTTCCCTATCCTTTAGTGGTGTTTTGGGATGTATCCTTCCCTCATCAATACCAGTCCTTGGGATGTATCCTTCCCTATCCTCGTGTTGTTTCGGGATATCTCATTCCCTCATCGAAAACACTCCATCCATTATCAACCCCTTTTGGTTTGTAGCTTGACTGGGGCAACATCACCTTAAATCCATTTGTGCTTCATCCATCTCCTACCTCTTATCATTCCACTCCTTTGCATCATCTTCTTCATCTACCCTTGCATCATCTCATCTGTTTTGAGAGCACACCCATGTTCTCTTGAACCCACATCTCCTCTCGAGGGGGCATCCCCAATCCCTAATCTTCATCTTCACCCCCATCTTTTGAATGAATGGGGCATCTTTTCCAATCTAACCGTCTTCTTCCAGGTTCTATATTCTAATATTCTTTGAAATGATGCTACTTTGTAACACCATCTCAAAGAGGGGCATAATATAGACACCTAAATTTGGACAATTAATATATCCAAATTTATCCCCTTTCGTCTAAACATTCTTTTATTTGTATTAATTAAGTAATATTACTATTATTTAATTAATTCCCTTAATTCTCCCAAATCCCTAAGGTATTTAATTAATAATTAAATACCTTATCTCTTCAATCCCCCTTTCATCAAATGAATTAAATAAATATGACATTTATTTAATTCCTCATATGTCACATCACTTTTTTTTAATCTTAATCAACCCTCTAATCTCATCATTAGGGATGTGCACATACCTAATCCTTGATTAGGATGTGTCACATCCTCCAACTCTTGCAAGTTGGATTTTAATCCTCATTACCCTCTAATTATCTTCTAATTACTGATTAGTTAAGCCTAATTAGTACCTTGGTCAACTCTCCCCATCCCCCAAGGAATTTTAAATTCCTTTTTATTCATCCAACACTCCTCTCTTCCCCATGTAAATTTCTAATTCACTTTTATTCCTCCTAGAATCCCCTTTTTCCCATGCATATTCTAGAATATTTGACTTGTCGCATCAAGTCACATGTGAACAAGTGCTTCCCTTTTTGGAACCTTGTCTTGTCCATGGGATTCTTCCAAGCATGTGAATTTTAATTCATATTTATTCATCCAAGATTCTTCTCATCCCCCAATGTACTTCCAAGGTACATGTCCTTCTTACACATCATGTACCTCCCTTCCACCTCACTTCCACATCATCTTATCCTAGGACATCTCACATTCCACATGTCAAGATGTGAGGGTTTGTGAGGCCTCAACTCACCATAGCCCTACATCTTGACCTTGGTGGCTTAATCTCAACCATTGAATTCTCTAGAGAATTCAAATTTCTCTATAAATACCCCCCTTTTCCACTACATTTTACAACACTTAGTCATTTTTGCACCCTTATGCTATCAAATTGTCTACTCAATTTGCAAGCATTGCAAATCCATTTTCCAAGCCACTTAACCATTTGCATTTGCATCCCATCATATTGTCAATCTTGAATTTAGTCATATCCATAGCCATCCAAGGAGCATACAAGTTTACATTCAGAAGGGCCAACCAAGGAATTTCAACAGCAAAGAAAGGTATATCAATTTACAATCTTCATTTTATCTTATTTTCTTTGTATTATCAATTCCTTAGGCTAATCTTGAGGTGTCCATTTGTGTTTTTCTCTCATTACATTATAGTTGTTTTTGCATATTTAGGATAGGTAAAACATTTAGGATCATAGGAACCACTATTTCTTCACTAGTTTCAATGGTGTGGAGCATTTTTTATATGTCTATTCTTGCTTCATGAATTTTCACTAACTCGTCAAAAATTATTGCAACATCATTATAGTATGGGTCATATTTGACTTTGCATTGCAATACATCTCTGGTATGACTGCGACTTACATAGCAATCGTAATAATGCCCTTCTGTATGTAGCCTCTAAACTATGAGTACATCCAAGTCATGTATTCTTCATGGGATAACTTTTGCAATGTTCTTTATATCTTGTGGGAAGCTAATTGTGTGACCACTATATTTATACTAGCCTCCAAGAGTGTGGGTTACTTGTAGTAGTGGGTTAACTTTGGCAATGAGCATTTCCTCTACTTGGGTTAGTCTTTTCAACACAACAGGTTGTTCTCCTGGGTCCATGTTGTTGAGTGTGGAGAACCAAGGTATGCCTCTCTCGGTGAAACATCTTTTACAAGTAGCATTAGTAACTAATGAATGGAGAAGCATGCCTGGGTAACATTCCTTGTATATAGTGCATGTTTTCTGGGTGGAAAGTGCATCTATTCTTTCTCGAAATATTTTCATTGTTGTCATGAAGTTAGCATTGTTGTTGAATGATGTTCCATGTTTCATGTATTGTTGTGTTTGCATTTGTTGATATTGCCATGTTTGTTTTTTTAAATATCTAATCCACTTTTCTGCATTTATCTCCTCTTTATGATGAACATAGTAATCTCAATTTCTCTTACAATGTTGTATCCTTTGGGCTTCTATATGTTGGGGGCTGGTTTGAATTTCTTGCAATCTTTTTTGTCGCCTTCGAGTAGCTATCTCTTCTCTATGGCGAGCATAGTAAGCCCGATTTCTTTCTCGGGTTTGTTATTTTCTGATCTCTAATACATGCAGGCCAACTTTGTTGTTTCCTATGGAAGAGTTTTCCATTTGTGGATCTAGAAATGTTAAGGTAAATTAATAATAAGTGCATAGTAAAGATACTAAAACAAGTGGACATAACATCAATGTGACACCAATAAAGCTAGCAATGTTCAAAGAAGTGCATTCTACATATCTATACATGCAAAGAGACATATACATACTATTACAATCATTTCAAAATAGTATCACGTGCAAAGAAGGAAAATATAGATGCACTTTTTGTTGGCTTTCCCATTCGTATGCATCTCCATTCAAGCTTTTTGGCTATTTCGTTTACTTCATTTTTTTTAGTGCTATCAATAGTGGTACTTCGATAGCCATTTTTTTTTTACCTCACCCCTATCAGTGTCCTTTTATACTGAATTCAACAGATATTTCTTAATGAGTTATCCTTTCGAATGCTAGGCATAATATTTAATAGTAATTTTTGTTTTAAATCTTAGTACTATTGAGCTTCCTTCCAATATAACTTGGTCAATGGCTCTACATATCGCCAAACTTCTATCATACATGTCAATTTAGGAAAGGTAGTTTCCAACTGTTGTGCTTGAATATTAATGCAAATACAAGAAATGAATGAGAAAAGGCCAGCAGTAGGTGTTATTTGACGAAATGCTCTGATGAGTTTGACTTGAATTGAATATATCAATTTGTGGGCCATCCAAACATTCATGCTTATGATTGTGGCCTCTTATTCAAGCCTTCCATAGAAAAAATCAACCTCAATTAATCAAACATATACATCCATCTACGTTCATCCTGGTGCTTGTGGGACGCTGGTGTTCCAAGCAAAGATAGTTGTCCTCCCCAGCTACCATACGTGGCACTACCATAAAATGCACTTTTCAAGGGTTAATAAATCGTACCCAACTGGAAAATCCTCCTTAATTTAGCCATAGTTGAAAAAACCCTAACCCCAGGTGCCATTCTTAATGACTTCAACCATTGTTTTTGGAGGTAGCCACAGAGGAGAGGTGTGTTGGAGAGGATGGTGGGTAGGTTCTTCAACCAGGGGTTCTGCAGGAAACTACAGAGGAGAGGTGCACTACACAGGATGATAGAAGAAAAGTCTTGCATTGTTTTGTTACATTCCTTGATTCCTAGCAGCGATGGCTACTGTATTGTATTGCAGTGATGATTCTCAAGATAGCCTATGTCCACTATTTTACACGCCAAATACCTTGATGTATGTGCAGTTGCTACTTAAGATGGTAGTGTAAGGATTTTGACAGAGATATAAAATATATTTGATATATTTTATTTTTCTGTTGATGAATGAAGCAATATCTACTCTTGATCTTTGAAATTTGTTGCACAGACTGTGTTATCCCCATGAATTTATTTATGGTTCTTTTTTCATGTTAAGTCTTGTGTTCTAATCAAATATGGATTTCTTTCAAAATCAAAATGTAATGGCCATGTGCATTAGCACATTTTGAAACACATTTTTTTGGTTGTGCCTGAGATTTAAAATTTTGAATTGATATTTATACAATGTTTATAATCTTATTTCTAGGAAATAAACTCACTATTATCTCACCCTAATCTAGTTCTACATAACATAGGTAAAAGGTAACATTTATTTATCATTCCTATCCAACCAATGCTAGACAACAGGAAAAAAAGAATTCATTTGTAGTAAGGAAGCAATAAATGAATGGTAGACAACAACAACGAAAGAAGAGTTTAATTGAAGTATACAAACCTAAAGCAAATGGGTGGATGTTGAGACTTTGACCTCCTACTTGTTCGCCACACAAACCTGAAGTAGGTATCCAATTTCCTCTATCTTTCCTTGTGCGTTGTGTCTAGGTGAGAGCCATCTTGAGGCTGTTGGAAATTTAATAGCCACAATGTAAATTTGGTGACAAATTAATTTGCAAGCCACGCACGGAGACCCCGACAATTTGTAGAACAATGCGGCCAGACTCGCAGCCATACTTGCTGATGTTAATTTATGGGTAAAGGAAGTCACACATCCTTGATATAGGTGAGTTGACATTGCACGGTGGGTGAAGGTCTGTACTTTGAATGCCTTTATCTCCCCTTATTATCCACTAATAGTTGTTCCCCTGCGCAACACAACTACTCTCTTTCAATGCTCTTACTTGAATGTTCTCTCCCTCTACCTGCTGAGTGATGAAGAATTCAATTGTACCATTCATTATTGGTTGTTGGTGCTGCCGAGGCCAACTACGTCTCTTCCAGGCACCGCTTCGACACCATCCTCACTAACACCTAGCCCATACCTATTCAGTAATGAATGGACTACATATCATACGCTGGCGATTGGATTGCATAGGGAAGACATTCGTGCAAATAAAAAAACCCACAATCTGGCATTAGATAACAAACCAACCTGGTGGCATTTCCCACCTACAATAGCCTATCGGCTAATTATGGATAAAAAACTCTTAATCTAGTGGAAGAAGTTTGAATCCCCTTGTCTTTTAAAGAATTTCTAAAATATAGATAATTATAATATTGTATTTACTTATAATAAATTTATATGATCTACTATTATATTATTATTTTAGACTGTAGGAATTGGTTGGGCACTTGGTAAACTTTTTTCACGTGGTCGGTCGCACTGACGTGACACGCCCTCCAGTACCATGGGTTTGGGGGGAGACTAGACCTCGTGACCTCTTGCCTGCAACATGATGCTTTAGCCAATCAAGTTAGGCCCCCCACCCCTTTTTTACATTATTATTTAATTTCTAAAAGAAGGTTCAAAAAGTTGATTGAGGATGCACAACTTTTATGGCAAAACCTGAAACCCTAGGCAACTGCGTTGAAGGCTTCCACGTGGTGAAGGAAGGCATCCTGTGAATCTTGGTTCCCTGTTTATTTTGTGCATTCTCTTTCTAAGAGTTGGGCAGCTGAGAAAGGGAACAAGAACGATGGTCATGTGTTGCAGATGTGGCTAAAATATGAAGCCCGTCTTGCTAAACATTCAGACACATACTTGGCGAAAATGGAAGATACCCATGATGAAGAAAGCAAAATGATTGATCCAACGGTTGAAGAGAATGGTTCCCCTATTCAGAATGGAAATAAAGAAGCAAGTCAAGAGTCGACAAATGTTGATGAAGGTAAAACCTTGGAATTTCAGTTTCCTGATGAAGTTGTTGATTTAATAGCTGAGAATCAATCCAAAACTATCATTTTGTTCTTTTTGAGAGGAATTCCCTCAAAGCCAGATTTTTATAAATGGGTAAAAATGAACTGGGAAAATAAGGGATGGGAAATTGAAACTATAAGAGGGTTAGGCAAAGGATACATATCTTGTATGTTAAAGTTTGTTGAGCACACTTAGGCAATTCTGTAGTATGGCACATGGGTGATTTGTGGTCAAATTTGTTATCTTCAAGCCTAGACATTTTGACTTTCACCCTAAAGGCCCTTCTCGATCTTGTTACCCCATGTGGTAGGAATTTCCTTTTTTAAACTTAGTTTTTAGTCCATTTGTCAAGGATATTGTGGCCCAATTTGGTAAAGTTATCTGGTGCAAACAGAGTTTTGATAAATTTTCTAGCTTAAGAGTGTACCCCAGAGTGTGTGTGGAAGTGGATTTGAACAAACCCTTACCAGAGACTATTAAACTATATGGGCCAGGTTTGGAAATAGAACAACCAATAGTCTATTTAAATAAGCCTAATGCTTCTTTTTTTTGTCACCAAGAAGGCCATTTGATTTGTAATTATCTAGTTAGAAAAAGCAGATTTGTTCCTTCTCACTCGATAGTGGCTCCTCTTAACTCTGTCAATAAACCTGCCATTAATTCCCCTTTTGTCACAAAACCCCCTCCATCACCTCCCTCTAAGTATAATGCTATTCTTCCTTCCCCTGGCATCCCTTCCCCCTCTAGATCTCACTCTTCAAGCCCTTCTTATAAGGATGTGATTATGTCTGATGAATGGAGAATTGTCCAGAAGAGGAAGGAACCCTCCTCGTCTTCTTCTTGGATTCCTTCTTTAACTAGTGAATAGTCTCCCCATCCTTCTAGTGAATAATCTCTCCATTCTTCTCAAGGATTATTGAAGTATCCTAATAGGTTTGTCTCCCCATATCCTTCTCCTCGGCATAGGTCTAGATCTCCTCCTGATGCAAATGAAAGATTGAATGATGAACAAGCAGTTTCTCTTTCTAACCGCTTTGGAGTCTTGCCACAAGATGATGATAATAACCTTGCTAATTAGTCATGAATTGCAATATTTTATCTTGGAACGTGAGAGGGCTTTCTCTCTCTCAAAGAAAGTTTAAAGTTAAAGACAATTATGAAATGGAGACCGGATGTCCTTTTCTTCCAAGAAGTTAAGTAAAGAAAATTTAGATGTTTCTCTTTTCAACCTTTGGAAAGAAGCTTTGTTCCTTCATACTTCTCATACTAAAGGTAGTGGTGGAGCTGTGCTTAGGTTATCTCCTTGGATTTCTAAGCATATTATTGACAAAGGGGAAGATCCATCACATAGTTGTGTTTGGACTCTTTCTTTTATCAATGGATAGCCTATTGGTTTTTGTTCCATATATGCTTCCAATAACCCTACTGCCAGATCTAATCTTTGGGAGTGGATGGTGAATTTCCTTCCTAATGTTGATTGGGTGTTGGGGGGAGACTTTAATATGGTCGAGCACCACGAAGATCGTAGCTGGTTTAATCACTTCAAACTCAGCCATGATGAGTTTGAAAAATGGATTTATTGTCAGAACATTGTTGGAGTTGTTGACGCCATTTATAATCAATCCTCCAATCATGCCAATAACTGGTTTACATGGTCAAATTGCAAATCAGGAAATGATTAAAATTTGATGAGATTGGATCGATTCTATATTTCTCATAATCTTTCTTTAGAGGTCTCTCCTTCAGGTTCATGTGTGCAAGTTGGTTACTCAACTACCTTATCTGACCACTTTCCTATCATTTGTTCTATATTATTTTCCAATCGAGATGCACCTTCTCTTGAAATTCCTTACAAAATCAATACCTCTCATTTGAAGGATGCAAATTGTGTTGCTGCTTTGGTGGGAATTTGGAATTCTATCCCCAAACCTCAAGAGGGAGAATTGTGGATTGAATGGTGATCTGCAGCCCTAACACAATGCATTGCTTTTCTTTGGTTCTTTGGTAGGAGAAAGGCATGGAGATGCAAGCGCAAAGAAAATTCACTTCAAGGGAAATTGGAACTTACTAGAAAACAATTAAATATGGATCCTCATAATGAAATGATTCAAAATAGTATTGTTGTTATTGAAACACAACAACAAAAATTAGACCACTTTAAGGATCAAGGGGCCAAAATAAGAGCTAGGATTCATTGGATTAAAGAAGGGAATAGAGGATCCAAGTTCATCAACTATCTCAACTATAAGCATAAAAAAGAGAAAATTGGGGCTATCATGAATGAAGGTTACACTCTGACATTGTTGAAATTATTAACTTATTCCAAAATTTCTATGAGAGATTATTTAAAGAAGAATATAATTGGCCAGATATTCAGTAGGCATTGGAAGAAGATGTGAAAGGATTTATTCCTAGCATACTTGACCCTGGTTATAACCAATACTTAGATCGAATTCTATCTATAGAAGATCTGGAACGTGCTCTTTTCTCTATGAAAACTAACATAAGTCCTGGCTTTGATGGTCTTCCAGTTGAATTTTATCAAATTATGTGGCAACATATCACAGATGAATTTTATATGCTCTATTTGGAAGCTCTTCAAAAGGGTTCTTTAGGCCCTCCAATTAATAAAGGCTTAATCAAACTTATCCCAAAAGGAAAAAATGAAGACACTATTGCTGGTTGGCGACCAATTACCTTGTTAAATACCTCTTATAAAATTATTGCTAAAGCATTAGCTATCAGAATTAAACCTATTGTGCAACGTATAGTGAGAGTTGAGAAAATTGGATTTATAAAAGGCAGATTTATTCTTGATAATCTTATGCTGGTGTGGGAGACTATAGAATGGGCCCAACAATCATGCCAAAACATACTTGTGGTTAAGCTCAATTTTGATAAAGTGTATGATAGAATTCGTTGGTGTTTCAGTCTTAAAATGTTGCAGTGGTTGGGTTTTGATCCAAGGATTCAAAAGCATGTTTCAATGTTATTTAAAGATGCAATTTCTCATCTTGTAATTAATAACTCTATTGAACAGCTCCCTTTGAGTTGTAACATTCTATAAGACAAGGGTTTCCTCTATCTCCTTTTTTATATGTGCTTACTATTGATGCACTGGGATATCTTCTTCAAAAGGCTAATCAAATGAAACTTATAAGAGGTATTTTCATTCCTCAGGGAAAGGTGGTCATTAACTCACATTTTGTCGATGATAGCATGCTATTTTTGCAAAATTCTAAAGAGAAACTTAACAATACATTGGAAATCTTGGAATTGTATTGTGTTTTTTCTAGATCTCGGCTATCTCATAATAAAACTGAGTTTTTGATGTCACAAAGTGGCTCTATTCCACATTGGATTCCAAAAGAATGGAATCCTATCAATCATGGGGAGATAACAAGATATTTAGGCATTCCATTTGGTATAGGGGTCTCACTTTCAGATATGTGGAGATGGTTTCTAGACAGATTAAAAAAGTTGTTTACTTGGGGTAATAAATTTTTATCCTTGGCAGGTAAGATTCAGGTTGCCAACAAAAATTTTATTGCTACTCATGTTTAGTACTTATCCTGTTGGATGCCTTCCAAGTAGGGTTATGAAGAATTAAACAAGATGATTCAAAAATTTCTCTGGTCCAAATGGGATGGTAATGCAGGTTTCATTGCCTCTTCTTGGTCCCATTGTATTCAACCAAGAACTCATGGAGGCCTCAATCTCATAGACCCCAAAACTCAAGGGCTTTGCCTTGCTGCAAAGTGGATTATTAGAGAGCTACTAATGGTGATGAACCATGGAAGATTTTAGTACGACATCGAATTATGGAGGTTGTTGTTAAAAGTAAGTGGCAAGTGGTCAACTAGTTAGATAAAATTTTAATGTCTCCCTTTTTTAAAATTAGAGCTTCCTTTCCTCTTCAATCTATTTGGAGAGCTTGGCAACAAGTTTGTCACTTCTTAACTTGGAATAATGCTTCCTTACAACATGGTTTTAGTTTTTCCTCAACTTCAATCTGGTGGAATAGATTTATTAATTATCATAATCAGCTACTTGCTATTAGCTTTCCAAGGCATGCTTATTACTTGTTTAAAAAGGGAATTCATAACTTCAAAGATATTTGGGATTTTAATTCCTTTGATTGGGCCTCTTGGCCATATCTCAAGGAACATTATGGGTTGAGTGATAAATATAAACAATTTCTTATCTTTTTGCAGTCTTTAGTCCCTATTAATCTCTCTATGAAGCTTTGCACTCCCAAGGAATGTAACTTTTCCAAGGATTGGAAATGGCTATCTATTAGTCCATTTAATTATTTCCCTTTGAAGAAGGTGTATTGTCATATCCTTCCTAGATGGCCTCTTGTTCCTTGTCTTAACCAGAAGTGGAAATGCATATTTAATGCTAGATTTTAGAGCCAATTGAGTGCTCAAATATGGAAATCAAAAGTTGATTTTGACTCATAGTTGTTGGTTTGGAAAATTTTACATTGCAAACTACTGGTTGGAGATAGATTGAGATGTATTAAAGTTCAACCAGCTAATTTCCCTTATTGCTCATTATTGAAAATATGAAGCATATATTTTGGGACTGCACATATGTTAAGAAACAATGGACAACTATTTTTTTTAAAAAAAATAGCTATTTTCCATCATGAGTTAAACTGGAAAGAGGCTATGTTGGGTTTGGGTATGCATAACAATTTTATTGTTGATTCTATTAGACATGTTATTTTAAGGCGTATTTGGAAATCTAGATGTTCAACTATATTCTCTAACAAATATTGTCATGCAACTACAATTTTAAGGCTTTACTCTAACATCCTTCTTCAGGTGGCTTTTTTGTTTTCACAACAAGTTTTATGCAAGAAGAATGCCAAGAACATGGTTTAGCTTCAGCAAATCAAAGACCAAGTTTTGTAGTTACTATCAGATTATAAGTTTTGGCATTGTAAAATTGCACAGTTTATGAAATGATTGCTCCACTCAGTCTCTTTGGCCGATTTTGTTCTTATGATTAGTTTTTTTTTTTTTTTAATTTTTTTATTGTATTTTTTTTCTGGCTACCTTTAGGTAGCTCTTATTCTTTGTAATTTTCTTTGATTCAATATAAAAAAAAAAAATTAATAGAAAATTTCATTTTTTGATGTAATGTTTTTCTATATTATGAACTTGAATTTTTGGTATGTGCATAAAAAATAATTCTGATAAATTTTAAATCAAATTCATGTGTATTCAAAGCATGACACTTTTGAGGATGCATCATGTTTTTTGAATTATTCCAAGTATGCAAAAAAGATATGGTCTCATCCCAAGCTCTTTTAGAGTGAATTTTAAAGCCAAATGCATCCCCTTCACTTGATTTGCATGACCCAACTATTAGGGTCACACAAGAGGTTTCTAATGAAGGATATTTTTTAAAGGCCTAATCAATCTCATTAGAGAAAATAATTTCTGAGATTGTTGATATTTTTGAGGACTGGCCAATGTTATGGGAGACTTCAACGAATGCAAAAAATTAATCAAAACCTTGAGTTCATTCCTTAAACAGATCTTGAATGGAGAAAAATAAAGAGGAAGGAGTCCCTAGTTTAAAACTCAAGCATCAAATGACATTAAGATCATCATGCCAAACACCTAGAATACTAAGAGGGGGGTGAATCAATAAACATTTAAACATCTATTTGAAACATCATATTCATTTTTTAGTAAGGAAATAAACCATGAAAGTAATCATCAAAGAACATAACACATGAACACCATTTTTTTACATGGAAAACCCAAAAAGGGAAAACCATGATGAGGATTATCTCACAATAAATTATAACTGATCATAAAATATTACAAAATGGCTCACTGCCTTTTGGACTCACTCTCTGAAGGACTCACTATCTAGAGAATAAGATAAAATAAAAAAGAAGGGTGGCTCACTGCTAATATTTGAACTACTTATAATGCATCTATAATATGTAGGGGATACATTTCCATTGAAGCTCAAAATATTGAATCAACATACTTCATATTGTACCACTTCCACACTCTACTTTGCTATACATTTGCATCACATTTGCATGCTCTGCTTAGGAATTCGCATCACATTTTTGACATTACTCATCACACCTCTTCAACATCGAAATGAACTTAATTTATATGCATTAAATTCACAAACACCTACAACATCAATTAGGTCAGCCTAATTAGATGAAATGTGCAATACAATAATTTGTTGGCTCAAGATTCAAACAAACACACTTCATGCCATAATGCAAAACTTACAACTCATCCAAATAGGTCGGAAGGTACCTATAATAATTTCCATAAGTCTGATCAACACTTCCTTTAACTTTGCACAACCCCAAACTTCATTAGGTCGACATCACTGGTGAAATAACACTAAAATACACCAACTAATCATCCACAAACTGACACTTGGACCTCAAAAACACTCGCCACTTGGACCACACACTCTTTTAACACTTGTAAGCACTCCCAAAAAACCACATAAGTAGATGTTATTTTGTAAGGACCATTCCAAACATGTACTCTGTACTGGTAACACTATCATTGGCAAACCCAATACACTATCAATCATAACTTTCACATTGAAGGACATCAAGACATGAAACTTTGGATTTGAGATCCTCCAATATATACCAAAATTTTATTAGAACCGTAGACCAAGATTCTTCAATACAAACCAATGTGGACCTAAAAACTAATACTCTGTACATTGAAAACTGTGTTTTGTGACATCCAAATATCAACACATTTTTTCCACATTGGATCAAAAATTTTCACTACTATAATGGATTACCATCACCATACTCACTCATGCTTCACCAATCAACTGTACCACAATGTGGACTTCAATTTTGACTTCAAACCATAATTTTGACATCAATGGAAATATTGTATGTGATCATGCTCATGTTGCCAACAACCATATCAATGAAAAGCAAACTTCCAAAAATATACCCCTTTGTCAATGATGGCAACATGCCCAAAAATCTTCTCCAAAATATTCTCTAATCAAAATTTTTCCCAACTATTCTCCCCCTTTGACATCAATGGTTCAAGCATACATACTTACTCCCTTTAACTGATATATATGTATATACAAATATGAGAGTAACTAAATAGACTTCTTCAAAATTGCCCCCTAACAATGCTATCCACCAAAGATAATCAAAATTTACACTATATTATTTGTGTCATCTTTCACATATATACAATAAAATCTGAAATTACATAAACATAATAAAAATTCAATCAACTAGAGGAAGACACTTGCAATTTTGCAGGGTGTGCCTCACACTCCTTTCCTTGATTCCCAATCCTTCTTAGGAAGGCAAGCATACTACACTGGCTTTCAAGTTGTACAAGCACATCTTCTCCTTCATCTGGGGTACCGAGTATTAGACTCTTTTGTGCCAATTATTCTACATATTCTAACACACTAGTCAAGGTTGTAATCCTTGCTCTTAAGACCAAGTCCCTAAGTTGACCATACTGCACAATGATATTCTCTTTCTGTTCTTGCAGTTGAAAGAAATGTTCATGTAGATTTTCAATAGCCATCCTTGTAGTACCATCTACATCTCTTGTCGGATCATAGACACCGGAGGCCTAAGCAACTTGTGACTCTATTGAGTCCATTTGGTTCTTAATACTCTTTGTAGAATTAGGCCATTTCAAAGAAAATTGAAACAAAACTTATGCTTCATCCAAACACGTATGCACATCTTTCAAGTTCTCCTATAATTTGTTATGCACTACGTTGCACTTGTCTAATATCTTAGTCAATTTCTTGTCATTCACCTTTTTGGTCACCTCTTTCTCCAACCTTTCTTATATAAACCAAAGGAGTAATCCTTAAAGGAAATCAATAGTAGCTTCAGTTTTTCAACTCCAAATACAAACTCATCAATTGTAGCATCGAGAAATCCTTCTCGCAATACCTTGACTACTTCTTCAATTAACTTAGTGCTCTTCTAGTGAGTGGAAATAATTTCCTTCCTTGCAGAAGCATGAAACACATCACCAATTTGAAGCTTCTATAGGGGAGAGATTTTCCCACATGTTCCCTTGACCTTGCATTAAAGGTAGTTGCAATAGTTGTACAAATACAACGGGACCAATTACAACTACATGTCTAACAAACCCTAGAGTGAATCAATGGAGGATTCACCAACAACCTTTATGCTTTCCTCTTCCTTTTTCTCATTGGCCTATTCCTTGTCACTAATGCATTCTCCATCAACATTTTGCTCCTTGTCTGCACTGTTGGATTCTTTCTTAGTTGCCTTCTCTTCAATCAACTTCATATCATCTTTTTCCTTGTCACCAATGTTGGAGTCTACCTTATCATTCTTCTCTTGTTTTTCAGACTCTTTACTTTTTGGGAGAGCCAAATTTACAGTGTTTTGTGCCTCTAAGTTCTCCAAGCTATCTTTCTTGTCTTACTTTCTTTGTTCACCATTTGTCTCGACATCCAAAGGGGACTGGTTTTTCTATTTTCACACTTCCTCCTTGTGTATTCCATCATCTTGTTTTGATCCAACAACATTTTCCTCTATCAAAGGAGTATCACTAGTAACATTTTCTTGTATATTTTCTCCTCCAGCTACATGCTCATGTATTGCATCTTTTGGTTCATTCACTTTCGGGACATATACATCATGTTACAATTGTTCTTCATTGTCTGAAGATATTCTTAACTCATTTACCATATTGGCAACCTTTTCCACTATTTCATTTCTTAATCTCTCAATGTCCTATTTGTCCCTGCTCATCAAGGTAGTAACTCTTTGCTTAGTCTTGAACTGTTTGTTATATAATTGAGATAATTTAGCTCTATCCTTATCTATGAGAGGAGCACTGATCTTTTCCAAAGAATATTCTCATTCTAGCATCTTCATCAAGTGCTTCCTATCTTCTTGCATATAATGTACCTCTCAGATCTTCAAGCAATTAATTTTCTATATTCTTCATGTTGACATCAAATGTTACTATATACCTAACTATTACCTCTTCTATTGTTGACTTATCAGTGTCATCTGTAGTGGGATATAATATAGCAGTATGTTCCAATATCTCATGCTCAACTATGCCATTAATTAGCACATCTAATTTCATAGGACTATATTTCCTTACCAGAGGAGAATTGTCTGTCTTTTTTGTTTTGTCTTTCGGTGATTTTCTTTTAGAATTCTTCTCCCTCATATGAATCATGAACACTTATTTCTCCTTCTCCACTTTCGCCTCATCATTTGTATCCACAATATCAATTTTTTCTTTCTTCACAATTGTCTCTACTTGAGAGACACTAGTTTTTCTCTTTTAGACCAACTATGGTCCTTCTTCTTATTATTCATCTACATTTACACTCATATATTGCTCTATTTTCTTCTCTTCTACATAACACTTTACTGCTTCACCAAAGCACTCTTCTCTTTCACAAGCATACTCTGCTATTTTTTTGGAGCACTAGTTGACTCTTTACTTTTAGTACCAATAGTAGGTTTAGTCCTGAAGGACTTAGGGGTAACCAAAGAGGGGTTATTTTTTCTACCTGATCTTCTTGTGTTGGAGGCACCTCCCAAAGGACTAGATGTTCTGTTAGCTTTCTCTAAAACATCCTTAGGTATTCCCATCACCACCGCAACTTGTGCAGTCATCTTCTCTACAATCTTCTTGATCTCTTTTTCTCCTTGTTCCATGTGTACTTCATAAGAATTTTATTCATAAGTTCCATATCCTCCTTCCTTTGGGTCTTTAGGCATGTTAAGCATGTGATCCACTTGACCAACAATTACCTCTTTTGCAACCTCATATCTCATTTTAGGGTTCCATACTATTCTACGCTCAAAAACCTCCTTTATGTAACAATCCTTACTCACCATGAAGATAAAGTCATTTCTCGTATCTCTCTACCACACTCTTCAGAATCCTTTCTCTGCCTTACATATTCTCTTGGAAAGTTTTGAAGAATCACCATAATGCTTTCTTCTAAGTGCTTTCATCACCTAATCTCATCAGGTGGTCCCTGATTTGAATAGCCATTGGTATTTCCTTCAACAATATGATATTCCTAGTTTCAAAGACCTCATTTAGAAAGTAAAACAATAAACAAATGATCAAAGTCCCAAACTGGAAGAAGTACTAAGAGTCCTTGGTCTTCAACATATTTTCTAACAGCTGTAGCCTTAACAATTCACATAGATCATAGTCCATTCCTTTCTTCACCATCTCATATGTTGTATTGATTGCAAATTTTGACATAGAATTCTCTCTATTTGTGAAGAATATCTTGTACCCTATCACCATTTATGCATATTTTACTATAGGGTCTTTAATGTCCTCGATAGTCAGGGCTCTCTTGTCATATTTTGCACCTATTAAATTCATTACCATTTCATTTTTCACTGATTTGAGTGTTAGAACTGGTCCTTCATAATATAACCCTGTTACAACCCTAATCACATCCTTATTAATCATATGTAGTATATCCAACCAAATAAACTTGTCATGGATCCTTCTCAATGTATATCAGATCCATTCATCAATGTAGCAAAAGATGGGTAAATTATTCTAGATGTTGAGCTTCTTCTTCGTCAAGCTCTTGAGCTCGTGTTTCAATTCAAACTCATCTTTGGTAAGCTCATTAAATGATACATCTCCTAGCTTAGAGTGGTTATACTCTTATAATTTTGCATGAATGTAAATCCTAACATCTTTTATGTGCAATGCACCATACAAAATCTTTGAAAATGCACCATTCGGATCCATCATCATTGACTTAGCATGGTGCCTCTTAAATTTAGATCGAGGATGATCTACAACCTTGACAACTTGCGGAGTATACAACTTGCAAAAATTTGAAATGCTTTTGAAACTAGGGAAAAGTAGAAATCTGTAAATACCTTTTGAATATTTGCTAGGGTTTCGTGCACAAATTCCAAATCACTTCATTTCGCCCCTCTGATCTTCTCTCCTTGAATACTCATTTAAAAATGAATTAAACATATGTCAAATCAATTATAAACCCTTTTTGAATGACCTAAATCACATTGAATGCATTGATTTGAAGTTAGATTAAAAGCTAATGAACCCTAACTATAATGACATAGTCGCCTTCAAACTCTTCACAAATCTTCATAACAAAATATTTTCCACCGATGTTTCACCAATAGGTTAAGCATGTCAACCTACACCTTATTCCAATGTGCTAAATGCATCAACACCATATCTTTGAGAGGGCCTTAATGATTATCTATTAACCCCCCTCCAGCCAAAGCTCTTTATTTAGTTTCTGGAGGAAACATCTGCACTAGAATGTTACACCCCATTGAGCTAGTACTTATTTACTTTTACCTAGTTGTGTGAAAATGCTTTAAATGTGTGTATTTATTCTTTATGTACTTAAAAAATACAATAAATGCATATTTGATTCAAATGAAGTTATGAAATGATTTTGTTTATGAAATACATGATGTAATTTTTTTTAATTGATTAAGCTAACTATGTTTTCAATGTACTAAGTTGGATGCAAGGAATAGATTCAATCCTCTAGAAGAGAGGTGAAGTTTCACTTAGGAGAGGAGTATTGGTCAGATAACCCCTAAAAGAGTCTAACTGAGCTTTCAAAAACTCACTTCTGTGTATAGTCGAGTCTAGTCAATGACTTGGAAAAAGGTAAGTTACTCGAGTCTTGTTTGTGGATGAGCTAGGAGAGGTTATGGTTTGGTTTGAGTTCATTATTGATTTACATTAAGTGTGTGATTTTTTGTCAGTTATGAGTTCTCCTTAATGTATTTACATTTGATTGATGTGTTATATACATTGAATGTATATATACGTATACATGTACATGTTTACGATGAACTCATGCACATGAGTAAGTATGTACATGAGTATTCATAGATAGATGTATCAATGTATGCTTATGGATGGAATACCCATATGCACGGGAACGTTGAGCAAACAAGTATATATATATGTACTTATATATATACATATATATACTTAATGTATATATGTCAGTCGATGTTAGATTATATGTATGGATGCTATGTTAAATAGATATACAATATATGTGTACATATATATATATTGATATACGCATATGTATTGACGTATTGGGAATGTCCATATGAGTGTATTACTATATATGTATGTATGTATATATATTTATACATATGTGCTATTATTATATGAATGAATATTTGTATATGCATTTTGAATATTGAAGGATGCATAGTATAATTGTGTAAGTTGATATATTAGTATATATATATACACACATATATACATAATAAAATGTAATGTTATATATATATATATATATATGTATGTATGTATGTATATATGTATATCATATATAATATATGTTATATAAATATTAATATAGTTAGTGTTGTTATATAAATTGATAGCGCGGATTTATATATTGTAAGTTTTGTTTATAATATAAAGCAAATGAAATAAAGTGAAACACATTTCATTCATATTTGAAATGAAACACTTGAAACTATATACAATTGATAAAAGATTAAAACTGATGTAATATGTGGGCAATGCTATAATATATGCACAAAGATGTGAAGCCAAGATAATATGTGATTATTAGAGGTTGACCAAGTCATCAAATAAAAGTATACCAATTTGCAACACATGGAAATGAACTACGAGTAAGTCTTGAGCTTTAAATTGGCCAAAAGAATAAGAAACATGTTGTTTTTGGTGGCACCAAACTAAGGAAGAGCGAACCAAACCAAATCGAAGTCTCAATCTGCAAATATGAATTACATATGTGATACAAATAGAATACATGATTGGTCAAAATGTGATGCTGGCCAAATAGGTCAATCTGTAGGAGACCAACGCCTTGCTTTTCTACTAATCCTTCTTGTTGTTTAAATTATTGAGTTGACCCATTCTTAAGTCATGTTTGTGTCTTCTGCACATTATTTTTTGTTGCCACCTTTTATTGTCTTTGTTGAGACGAGCTATGTGATGTCAATTTTACTACCTTGTTTCTAGTTGATGATCATTTTGTATAAATAGATGAGCCTTTCACCTCATTTTTGAGGCATTCTTGCTCTCTAAGTTCTTATTTTTCTTAGTGTTTCTTTGCAGCAATATTAAGCTGTGTGGTTAAGAGTTTTGGTGATAGTTTAGTGTGATTTGTTGTGAGATATCTTTGAGGGATTTGGTCAAAGAAAGTATTTCCAATTGGTTGGTAGAGGTTGTGCTAGGATTCCTGATTTATCAATTAGAGCTATTTGATTATAGGCATGCTAGTCCTCTACTTCTCTATTCTATTTTAAGTTGAAAAGATTATTTTCTCTTATGAGTGTTGCTTAATTTGATAGATATAGGGAATATATGTCTTTGTGTTGCTTATACCCATATAAGGGATTTATTATAGCATATTACATATGCAGGAATGATTTCATATGTGTTAATCTATAAACTATGTTAAGTCATACTTAAATAGTCATAGTTGTTTAAAAGGAAGTTTGTGAGAGAATGTTTATAGTTTCAGTTTGATTACCTTAGTGTAAGGTTAACTAGTAGAAATAGGTTGTTTATGGGGTTATAGATTATCCTACGAAGGGAATTACCTATGAATATAATATATGCGATCTTAAAAAATTGAGTTGTAGAGGTGTGTGAATAGGATGACATCCACTTTAAATTCAGGATGATGAATACTTTGGCCAAAGTAGTGTAAGTTGCCATTGTTTACATTGTCAATTCACTATGTTCTAGGTGGAATTTCTAGTCCAGGATTGTCATACTTGTAGGTAGATAGCAGATAGCTACCATGCAATTAAGTTCTAGTTTGTAGGACACAACACTAAGCTCGGGGAAGGCTAGTTTTATGGGGTTATCCAACCAATCTCTTTGTCGAAGGGTAAGGCCATCTTACCTAATAGGTAGATGTGCAGGGGACCGCAATAAGATCGTGGTTGGCGGAAAAGTGCTTGAGTGATGCTTCTCCTCATTAGTTGGTGGCCAAAGCTTTGGAGGTGGTGGACAAGCTGGATCATATGTGTTTCTAGTGTTGGAAGCTCATAAGACTATGTATTTACTTGTATTCATTGAATGAAAAGATGTATACATGTATGTTCTACTTGAGTTTATTCTATATGAAATCAATATTATGAAAATATTTATGACATTACAATGGAATGCAATGGAAGTTTGAAATAGTGTTTATTTCTTATGTGCATGTAATTTACATATTGGAAAAGAAAAATTTATAGTTATGTTATGGCTTCATGATTTATTCACTTGTGGGTCAAAACTTAGGAAATTTTTTGAGTTGAACATTGGGCACGTTACATAGAAGTTGGTTCAGACTTATTCTTAATCTCATTCTCCTCTTGCTTTTTCCATATATTGTTCATCTCTTTCTTCATCTAGCTATCGGATCAACCTTCTTCACTGGATCATTCTTCTTTACCAGATCAACCTTCACATTCCTGCTTCTGCAAAATTTGGTTATATGTCCAAGTTTATTGAATTTTTGATATATGATAACATTTTGAACAAGCTTACTTCCACTCATTCTAGATCTGCATTGATTAGCCTTATGCCCAAATCCATTGCATGTATAACATTAGCCACTAAAAGATTGAAACATCATACCATTGTTATAACCATTCATTATTTGATTTCTACATGTTCACTAGCCTTATGACCAAATCTATTGCATGTATAGAATTGACCAAGAAATTATTGAACATTTTGATTCATTGTTCTTCTACATTCTTTAGCTCTATGTCCAAATTTATTGCAAGAATAACAATAAACATTAAAAGATGAGTACCTTTGTGCATTTGGTTATCTGACAAGCGGTCTTTTGATGTATTTCCTCTGATTCCAGATCTGCTTGCTATTTCCCTTCTTGTCTTCAATCTTCTTTTGTTCATTTTTCTTCTTTTTAGTACTCGGCGTTTGATTTCATTTTAAACTGTCTCCTTTTTCAAACCCTAATCCTCCTTTATCTTTAGTTTTTTTGTTATTTGCAATCATTTCATCAAGTCTTGTAGAGCTCTTCTTGAATTTTTCTTCATGATTGTTTTCTTTCTCCGGATTTGATTTCAAAGTCACAACTTCTTCTTCAAGCATTGAACATTCTACAAATTTTCTTTTCAATTTGTCATTCAGGGATTATTCAACTCTTTTTCCTTCTTCAACTTGCACTTTCAGATTGGTGATTTTCTCATTTGATTGCTTCAATTTCTCATTAACCTCCTTATGACTTTCTCTAAACTTCTAAGTGATTTTCTCCCTCAATTTCTTGATGCATTCATCTACTTCCTTGAAATTTTATTTTAGATCTTCATTCTCACTTTCAGTCTTTTCTAGATCCTTAAGGGCTAGTCTAAGTTATCCATTCATATCAACCATGCAATCTTCTTCAGTGAATCCTATCTTAGGAATTTCTTCAGGAGTAGGATATCTCCTAGTAGCCATGTGTTCAAACTCCAAGATCTTCCTCAAATGATTAAGCTTCTTCCAAGGAACCAAGCTCTGATACAAATTTTTGAACACTCAAAATACTAAGAAGGGGGAGTGAATCAATATTCTTCGAAACCACTTAAACATTTAAACATCTATTTGAAATGGGATATTCAATTTGTATTAAGAAAATAAACCATGAAAGTAATTATTAAAGCACATAACACATGGACACCAAATATTTACATGGAAAACCTAAAAAGGGAAAAACTATGGTGATGATTAGCTCACAATATATTATAACCGATAATAACATATTATAGAATGACTCACTACCTTTTGGAGTCACTGTTCGAAGGACTCACTATCCAGAGAATAAGAGAAAATAGAAAAAAGGGGTGGCTCACTACCAAGATTCAAACTTCTTACAATGCATCTATAATATGCACCTGAGATACAGTTCCACTAAAGCTCAAAATATTGAATCAACACACTTCATACTGCACCACTTCTACACTCTATTTTTCTTTACATTCACATCACACTCACATGCTCTGCTTAGGAATTCACATCACACATTTTTTACAATACTCATCACACCTCTACAATACCAAAATGAACTTATATTTATATGCATTACATTCACAAACACCTACAACATCAATTAGGTCGGCCTAATTAGTTAAAACATGCAATATAATAACTTGTTGGTTCAAGATTCAAACAAACACACTTCATGTCATAATTCAAAACTTGTAACTCATCCAAATAGGTCAGAAGGGACTTATAATAACTCCTATAAGTCCAATCAACACTTCCTTTAACTCTGCACGACCCCAAACTTCATTATGTTGGCACCGCTAGTGAAGTAGCATTAAAATACACCAACTAATCATCCACAAACTGACACTTGAACCTAAAAAACACTTTCCACTTGGATCAAACACTCTCTTGATACTTGTAAGCACTACCACAAAACTGCATGACTAGATGTTATTTTGCAGTGGAATACAAACTATTCTGAACATGTACTTTGTACTGGTAACACTATCACTGGTAGACCTGATACACTATTGTTGGTATAACAACTAACACCTTTGGAGTGCAAGTTAGTACGGATAGCTATGCACACTGCGCGATGAGTGATCTTCAAATTAGGAGGGGAAGCTCCCTCGTCATGCAGACAAAAATGCTTGAAAAGTAAACTAAACTAATTCCTATCTTTTTGTCTCAGCTAAAAGAGGCACAAGGTTTGCAATAACTTCAAACATTGCAGCCAAGGTTTTCTTGGTTTTGTAGGACTTAACTACAACTCAAAACTAAGTAACTTATACTATCCAATCCCCTCAAGAAATTAGAGCATGAGGAAACAGAGCGGGAATGATTATACGATAAATTTTAAGATAGGACTTCGAAGGAGGCGATGACACCTTTCTGAGGCGTAGCCTAAAATAAAAGTTATTGGAAACAACACCAGACGATGGACTCTACTTCTAAATTCCCAAGGAGGTGATGAAACCTTTCTGAGGTGTAGACATGAAACAAAGCGCATTAACATAGTAACAACAAACAATAAGTCTTAATTCTAAATTCCCAAGGAGGTGACGACACCTTTCCGAGGTGTAGATATGAAATAAGCTTATAACCACAAGAACACATAACAATGATCATCCAACCAAAGTGACCAGATACATAATAGCAATATTACTGGAAAATATGGCTTAGCATATATTACTATCGCATGCAAAAGTTATTTACAAATGAGAAAAATCTCTTATTTATAGACATCGAAAGGTGTAGGGGACCCTAAAATCACCTTGAGTTAAGTACAGTCTTGCAATGCATGAAAGATTATTGCTAAACCCTAATAAAGCAACCTATATAGTTAACTGGAAAGCTACCATAAGTTAACCAATACATCTAATCTAAATGGAAAATTTGCAAGCATGCACATCCTTATTGAAAGAAAAGTTAACTGGAATACTACCATCAGTTAACGAAAACCCTAAAAGAAACTCCAAGTGAACATAGATAATCCCATAATAGACATGAATGAGATGTGGGACAATGAGTTAACTTGGAAAGAAGTGTCGAGTTAACTATTGTGTCTAATGTCTATTCTGAGAGGTGGGAACTGAAGTCTGTTGGCCGTGATCTCGAGCAACTTGGATCACTGATACTCTACTGAAGTATACTGTGTCTGTGCAACATGTCCTCACTAGCTGTGATCTGGCACTGAAGTTCACCTTTGCTCCTGATAGCTTCATCAAATAGCGTTGACATGACTGTAAGTTGATTCATCTTACAGCCAATGGTCTCCCCACTAAAAATATTATGAATGAGTTCCTGGAGCTTTGATTGTATGTTAGCAAGCTCAACATACGCACCCTCAAGCTGATACTGGCATGGTATATGAGACACAAGAGTTCTTATGTACCAACTTGCACTAGTGACATGCTCTCTACTCTTAGCCAACTTTGATGCCATTTTCTCCTCTATCTTTGCCTTGAATACCAACTGTGTCTTCCAAGTATAGATAGCCTCTTTATCTTCTACATTTGTGACTAATTCATATGCCATACTCAGTTGAGCAATCATAATCTCATCTCGAGGTCTATCTGTTGCCATGTCTCGCTCCTCATTTTGGAGATGTAGATGGAGTTCACGTGCATTGTACCACAACTTGTATAACTCTATGAGCAAAAAGTGGCCTTTGGTAATGGACTCCTCCTCCCAATCCTCCAAACACTTGTCATATGCAACTGTGTGATTAAACTGGCCCTATTCTGTTGGTGGCTCTAGCATCGCTGGGAGTGTGATGGTGACATTCTCCGTTCTGTGTACAAGGCTAGAAATGTATTAATGAAGTTGCTTGATTTCAGCCTTGAAGGCTACCTTGTCTTCTCCATCCTTTATTATTTTATCCCTTGCACTGTCTGTTGCAACCTATAGGAGATCAACCTCTGTTTAGCAGGTGCTACGACCAAGGTTAACTTTGATCACCTCGAAGTCTTGAATTTCAACCTCATTCAGACCCTTCCCCTCTAGAGATATAGCAGTCTCAATAACAATCTCAATATCAACATTCCTCTCCACATGGACCTATTTCTTGATCCTCTTGTCTGGCGCATCCTGGTATGAGTGACTACGAAGGTGTGCTATGTAATGACCGCAAGAATCATAGGCGCAAGCATCAACAAGGTACTTGAGATGAAACTTTTCTAACTCGTCCTGCAGCTTTAGCATCAACTACCATTCTACACCAATAGATTCCAAGCTGCATGGGAAAGTTGGCAGCCTATTTATGCTTGTGGCGCAAATGATGGTGAACATCGTGTAGTTGCCTCAGGAGCTCCATGAACACTATCTTATCCAAAGGATAGCATGGAAGCATGGTTGGATTTCTTGTAAATCCATATACATGGATGTAGGTGTATGTAGGGAATTGAATGAACCAGTCCGCCCAATCAACCATCGCTGCTCTAGAAACCATTGAGATACGAATGTGCAATTCCTAGTCTAAGTTCCTCACTATGTATGTCAATAAAGCCTCCTACACATGCTTGAAATGACGTTCAGCCTTCGTGAACTCAAGCTGGTCATAGTAGTGGTAGACTTTCTGAACATTGAGTATGCCCACCGTGTTCAACCCTCTAAATTGATCCTGATAGGCGATCAAGCACATGAGGAAAGAACACATGTGAAACTTGTGGGCAACTAGAAAACTGGTGATTTTCTCATGGAGAACATCGTTGATGAAGGATTCCCAGTCATAATGCTCTTGCCCAAAGATGATCTAACCAAAGATGTAATACATCTAGGGCTGAATTTTTTTTGCATCTGCATGACCTGAGACACGATTCAAAAGTCTAAGTAGAATCGCGTATGTTGTACCCAAAACCAAAATTTTTGCTTCACTAAGGCATTTTGCTTAATTGAGTCTTTATCTTGTTAAAACTGATGTCAGAAGGTCATTTTTGGGCTTTTCAAATATAGAGTTGGTGTCAATGTAATGTCAGCCTGTTACTGAAGAGATTTAAGGAAAATGAAAATTTGAAGGAAAATCATCAAAATTTTCTATCTCTGGAGAAAGGAGCACATTTTCAAATGGGCGCCCTATCTTTTAGGGGTCCAGATCCTATTTTTAGGGTTTGTCACCTCCAACAGACATTTGTCCGGCATCACGTCAGCTTCGCAGTAAGCTATCAAACCTGTCAAATGGACCTGTTTCGAGCAAGTTGTGGAAGATACAGTGCAAAACGAGGCGAAGACGAGAATTGGCTAACACTGGAGAAAAGCACAACTTTTCAAAAAGGCGCCCATCTTTTTGAGGTACCAAATGAAGGTTTTTGGCTAAATGCCACCCAAGATGTTTGTCTCACTTTTGTTTGAGTTTTGCGACACATCCGTCAGTGGGTGAATCTTAGTTGCTGAAGTGCCTGAACCTGAGGTCAAATGTAGGGTCAAATCTTGGTCAAAATATCAAGGAAAAAAGCAAAAGAGAACATTTTGAGAAAGGCGCCTGAGTTTTTCAAGCCTTTAATGCTTTCTTTTTTATGATATCAGATATTCAATATGTTCGTGTTACATTTAGCTTTCCGTTGCCAGTCTTCGCCGGATCAGAGGATGACTCAGCAACTTGCAGTCAGAATTTTTGTGTTATTCTAGTCAGTTTCAGAAATGGCTAAGTCTGGAGGAAAAAGAGCAACTTTCAAAAAAGGCGCCCTTGTTTTTCCCCCCTCAGATGATGTTTTCTAGAGAAATGTGCCTTTGCAGCTATTATGCAGAATGAGGTTAGCTCCGCAGTGAACTTGAGATCCAGTCTTGAAAATTGCTAAAACTGAAGTTATGAAGGCTTTGTTTTTCCCTTCGTTCGAGATGCAGATGTCAAATTTTGACTAAGTCTGAGAAAAAGCGCAGATTTTGAAAAAGGCGCTTGGATTTTTGAGCCTTCAGATGTCAGTTTTATGATTTCCATTCTCAGGATATCTTTTGATCAGTTTTTTCTCAGCTCTGCAATGCACCTATCAGCTAGCCAATCGGAGAAGTCAGTCAACCAATGTCAGAGGATGAATAGATGTCCTGACAGAGGTTTTAGCTTAAATTTTCATGAAATTTGGCTAAGTCTGGAATTTTCCTTAAGAGTTCAAAGTTGGATTTTCGAAAGAGAGTTGAATGGACACCTTAACTGGAGTTCTGACTACAGTTAGACTAAACATTTTCTGGGTTGTCATCTTCAGTTCGTATATTGGCATGTTGAGTGATCTTTCAGTTTGCATGTTGAGTTAACTAGTTTGCATGTTCAGTTAACTATCTTGCATGTTGAGTTAACTTGATTGCATGTTCACTTAACTAAAGATTATTCTTGAATGTCAATTGGAGTTCACATGCATGGCGAATTTGGTTGCAATTGTGAAGTTTCTGTGAAGATGGTGCTTCATTAAGTGTTAACTGAAGTTCAAGAAGGGACGACATGTTTGATGAAGCATAAATTTGTGAAGTATGGCGCATTTGAATGTTAACTTCACTTATCAAAAGGGTCGCCATATTTAGAATTTTAATAATGAAGTATAGTTTTGTGAAGCTACGCATAAAGAATGACAACTTAAGTTCCAAAAGGGTTGTTATTGAAGCATGTGAAGTTGGCGCATTCACTTCTTGAAGGCCAGCTAAAGTCATGAAAAGGGTTGCTATTTTTGGAATATTTATTGCATGCAATATGGCGAATCTCTTATTGCCAACTTTAGTTATCAAAAGGGACACTTTAGTTCTAATTTGTGAATCTAAAGTAAGTTTGAAGATGGTGAACTTAATATAGATTGCTAACTGAAGTCAAACCACATGAAGTTGTTAACTGAAGATTGAAAAGGGAAACCCTAATGCATGGCGATTTATTTAGCTTATTTGAGTTTCAGTTAACTGGAATGAGGTCCAATCACAAGCCAAGCACACTTTTCATGGAGTCCATGCCTTATGCGAATTTCATAGATGAAAATCTATTTAACCAAGCAATGGCGTCCATTATTTCATCATCTTTAGCTTCGAAGTTCATATTCTTCTTGAGCGACCAGCAAGCTAAAGGTGCTACAGGTGTCTGAATTCAACGTTCTTCATAGCAATGAGTTCAGATTGTTCAGAGGAAGGCGATTCTAGACTTTATTTTCACTTTGCATGCAGGTTTTATCAAATTTCAAGGAAGAAGTTGGCGGATTTTTCAGAAGCAGACAAGCAAAACTTTATATCTTCTGTCTTATTTCTTCTATTTCTCACCTTAGGTACTTTCTTCGCATGTCAAAGAAATTCAACACATATTTAGAATTTGATCATCTGGGTTTGCATATTTTAGCATTTGTAGCAAAACCCACGTCTTAGATTTTTTCGAGAAAATCACCCCATAGCCTTCATTCTGAAGCTCTGTGCTTTTTTCTGAGAATCTCTTTGTATGTGGGCTTAAAACACATTTTTTCAAGAATTCAGCTATTTGGGTTTGTTTAGAATTCCATTGTGCACAAAACCCATGTTTTAGAAAAACTTCAAAAATTTCTTCCGTCAGAAGCTATTTTTAGCCTTGTCCAGAGGTTTTTAGTTTTTCCAGAAAGTTCTTTAAGTATATTTGACTTTACAGTCAAAAGTCCTTATTTTCAAAATGCAGTTCAATCTCATTGATTACAAGGTCAAATCGACTCTTGCACATAATTTCATCAAGACTTCAGATACATACTTGAATCATGTTTATCTAGTGGTTAATTTGAGCAGTCTAGAGGGTGTTAGCAGCAATTCATTGAGGAATCTTGAGCATTCCAGATTGCTGGTAGCAACATCCATTCCTGTTACTACTTTCAATCTTGAGTTCGTTTTTGCTTGCATCAAGCATTATGACTCATCTTCATGTCAAATCAGATCAGTTGACGGGAGGGTTGTTTGTAGTATCAAACCGAAGGACATAGAGAAATGTTTTGCTATTCCTCCTCATTCAGATAACTTTACTATGGTTCTTGAGGCCTGTGAGAAGATATGGGATGTTGATCAAGAACATTCACAAAGAAAAGTGGCTCAGAAGTGGCTAAAAGTTCAGAAAACTAACATGCCTAAGAAGGTTGGTCGTGGTGAATTCAAAGACGAAGTTGCTATTGTGATAACTTTACTCAACCGAGTTACTGGTCAAACAGATGCTAGCACTTTCCTTTCGTGGATGTTTTACCTGATTACCAGAATTCTTGATGGCACAGAGCATTTTGACTAGGCTATGTTGATTAATGATTGCTTACATCAACAAATTACTAATTTTCTCAAGTATCATGAATTTCATATGATATCCTATTTGGTTTACTTGGTTGCGTTTCAAGGTAGCTACAGGCTTCTAAAAACTAATGGCACTCTCGATGGCCAAGTTGATGTCTACTGAGAGAGAAAGGTTCAAACTCAAGACTTATATTGAGAGGCATTCCTATGATCCTCTTGGTCATTATGCAGATCAGTTAGAGCGAGGGATTGCACATAAGCCAGCACTTGAAGATTTATGGGCTAATTGTGAAGATGAATTTGAGGTTCGTCGTCGTCACTATTGTAAACTCACTATTGGTCAACTCTCTGATTACCTATCAGAAGATGTTGATGGTCTATCAGATGATGATGGAGAAGTTCTTCTCAATTCATATGTCAAAGATCAAGTTGCTTGACAGCCACTTCGCTCACCTGATTGGTATGCTAAAGAGAATACTTCTATCGAGGAGGTTTCTAGATCAGTTATCAAGACTAGCAAGTTGTTCTTGGAGAGAAAATGGAAGCGGAAGTCAGTTCCTGTAGCAGAGCCGCCAAAGGATTTCTCTTCATTGCCTTCTACGTCTAGGGAAAGACCTAGAGTCAAGGCCATTATAATACCTCTTGAAGGGGTTAGACTCAGTGGGAACACGGGGAAAAGAGCTACTGGTAAGAGGAAGAAGAAACAAGTTGAGAATGTTCCTGAGGTCCCAGTAGAGATAGTCATTCAGGCTGAACATCATGTTTCACCTCCTAGTTCACCTCATGTACAACCTATTGACATAGATTCAGAGCCTGAGACACCAATTCAAGCTGGATCGGAGACCCCTGAACCACCACAAGTTGATACATCAGGGACAGTCTCTCCTCGAATTGAAAATATTGTTCAATCTTGTTAGCTTGAGAAGTCTTTGGGAAGACAGAGGTGTGAACCTTCATACAACCTTGATTTATCTGAGTTTGGTGAAACTTATCAGAGAAGATCGAACAAGAAGATAAAGAAACAGGTGCATATCGAGAAATCTCCAAAATTAGAGATTGCTATCGAAGTTGTTGTTCCTCCAGAGGGTAAAAGCTTGGATGAAGTTGAAGTTGGTGACTTTACATTCACTAAGGAAAATCTTGGCAGGACCACTAGAGAGACAGATGTGACTCTTCTTAAGATCATCACTCATAATCTTGAAGAGCGAATCACAAAGGATGGAGAAGATAAGGCCTTACTCAAGGCTGAAAATAGTCAACTTCGTCAGTACATTTTTGATCTTGTTCATGGAAATTCGAGTAGAGCACTTGTTCTTCCTCATAGTACACCTGCAGAACAACAAAAACTAGATCAGTTAGTCAGTCATGGCAGACTTTTGGACAACTGGATTGAAAGTTTAGTTGCTACAGGTCGGCGTCTTCTTGCAAATATGTATCAGTTGAGGAGTGATGCACATAGACTCCATCAGGGTATTCAGTTGCTTGAGATTGTAGTTGCAGAGAGTTTGGCAAAGGATCATGTTTTAGTGTCTCAATTGTCAGTTGAATATGATGCCTTGGAGATCGATGAGGATCAAGAAAAAGTTTTTACTTGGAGAGAGCAGCACCTTCTCAGGATGGAAATATGTGAGAAGATTTCTACCAAGTTGTTTTCACTCGAGGATGATGTCGTTGGAGTACTTGCACTTGTCAGCGGTTTCGTTGTTCAGATTCTATCATTATCTTCTTGAAGATGGCACGTATGTTGAGTTGGACAAAGTACAAGCTAAATTCAAGAAGCTAATTTGTGACAGCCTTGAAGGAGACGCGCCTAAGTGAGAAAATGTTTCAATGATTGCAGCCAGTTTCAGGAAGGCAAATGAAGAATGTAAATATGGCATGCACATGATCATAGAAAGTGGCAGAGAACTAAAGAAGTAGACTGTTGTTTTGAGCAGCGTCAAAGTGACAAATGATAAAGAGATCAATGAGTTCTTGGTCGAAGTGTTAGACTGAGTTGACATGGAGTGATTTGCCAGTTGGAACCTGCAGTTAATTTTGAGGATTGAGTCATGAGCAGCAGTTAACTCGACTTTCAGTCTTGAGTTTACACATGCTTATCTCATCCTTGGAATTATCATCACAGGAGTTAGGGTTAGGGTTTCCAGTTAACTGAGGGTAGTGTCTAGTTAAATTTTCTTTAAATAAGGACGTGCATGCTTGTACATTGTCCATTTAGGTTAAATGTACCGGTTAACTGATGGTAGCTTTCTAGTTAACTGTATAGTTTACTTCATTAGGGTTTGGCAGTAAATCTTGCATGCATTGCAAGACTGTAGTTAACACAAGGTGATTTTAGGGTTACCTACACCTTGATGTATATAAATAAGAGATTTTACTCATTTGTAATTAACTTTTGCTTGAAAGAGAAATATATGCTACCCCTACCTTGCCCTCAATATTGCTCTTTTGGTATTTGTTCATGCGTCTTTGCTATTATGATTAATTGTTATGCCACATAGGGTTTCATACGATTGTGATAGTGAATTCTTTCCATAGTTTAGATAAATCTATTTTGTGCATCTTTACCATTACGATCAATTGTTATGCCACATAGGGTTTCATGCAATTGTGATGATAAATCTGTTTTGTGAACTTTTACCGTTATGATCAAGTGTTATGCCACATAGAGTTTCATAAGATTGTGAGGATAAATCTGTTTTGTGAAGTCTTTACTATTATAATCAAGTGTTATGCCACATAGGGTTTCATAAGATTGTCATGGTAAATTCTTAAATCTGTTTTGTGCCTAATAAACTTGTTCATATTGAGCTAATAGTTGCGCCACCTTGCCTTCAAGTAGAGAATCTGAATCCGTTTATCATCTAATAGTCAAAACCTTGCTCCGTTTTCTCATGCTCTATTTTCTTGAGGAAACTGGATAGAATTTAAGTTATTAAGTTTAGTTGTAGTTAGTAGATCTACAAAACCAGAAAAACTTAGCTGCAACGTATATAGTTTTCGAGAAAGCCTTGTACCTCTACAGCTAAAACAAAAAGACAAGAATTAGTTTAGTTTATTTCCATTTGCAAGTACTTTTGTCAAGCACAAGAGGGAGCTTCCCCTCCTAATTTGAAGAGCACTCATTGCGTAGTGTACATAGTTGTCCGTACCAACTCTTACTCCAGAGGTGCTAGTTGTTACACCAATAGCGTACTCATCCTTGTATTCACCATGACCCATGTTGCTTAACAACTTGTTCTTTTTCTATTTTAACCATCGCTTTGCCATCTTACTTTGATACTTTTCCATATTAGCATTGAATGCACACTCACATTGCTCCATGGAAATGACCAAACTGTTAAGGTGTTGAGGAATACTAAAACATCTTTTGATGTCTAGGGGTTTGAGACTACATATACCTCGTCCATCTACTAACTATATCTCATGAGTAGCAGAATTGTAATGCTTAACACAAGACATTACAAATTCTATGCAATAAACTGAAATAGGTATGGAAGTGGCCTCAAGCAACCTCGATTGTTGAATGTTTTGAAGTATCGAATCTCTAATCTTGATAGGATCCAAGACTGCTTCTAAAAGCACCTTATGTAGATTCGTATCAACCATCCCCATGAATTCATCAGTCAAGACTGACTTGGTCTCGAATTCGAGCTGAGTGTATTGCATTTTGAAAAAAATTTCTGTTGACTGTGAACACAGCTATATTCTGACAACTTTTCTAGAAAGTTAAAAATAGCCTGTTGAGGCTAAAAATAGCCTAGAGAGCAATTTTCATGGAAAAATCTGTGATATGGGTTTTGTCTAGAAAAAGATTCTAAGACAACCAAAAATGTCAAAAATGTGAAAATTTGACTTCTACTCAACATGCAAGGAATTTTCAGTTGAGAAAGTTAGAGCTTCGAGAACTGATGCTATGGAGTAAATTTTCCTGAAAAATTCTAGCACATGGGTTTTCTTTAGGAAGCTATTTTGAATAAACCTAGAAGATTTGTTTTGTCAAAATTCGCTAGTTCTTCAAACATGTGAATGGAATTTTGAGACAGAAGATTTAAGTTTTTATGCTTTTTCTTCTACTAAAATCACCAATTTCTCTTGAATTATGTTGATGAATTCAGACTTGTGCCTGCAAAAGAATAATTTTGGTGTTTTCGAACCTGATTGTTGATGAAAATTTGCTTAACTTTCAAGAGAAATTTGATTCTGCTAAGCTGGATGAATGAGAATGGATGCCATACTTGAATAAATAGATCAAAATCGCACCATAAAAGCGTGACTACAAGATTTAAAACCCTGACTTTGAAAAGAATTATCTAATTGGATCCCCTCCAGTTGAACTAATACTAACTTGGAGTCTCAGATTACAAAATAATAATAAAATATTCATCTTGCTTTACATGTGAATTTGAAACCCAACATCAAAAAGGCGCCAATAATAAATTATTGAGAAAAATTTCCATTTAATACCTTAGCATGCAAAATAAATATTAAATATTATTTTAATTTAGTTGATAAAAAAGCATAGCATCTAGATGCACTCAACAAACTTCATTAATTCCAAAAAGTCCTTATTTGACCCTCTAGGCGTCCATTTTCAAGAGTTATTAGCTTTTTTGCTAACTACCTATTTTATAGTTGACTACAAAGTCACAGTTGCCCCTATTCAGTTTTGATTTCTAGATGACTAAGTAATGCTATGACCAAGCTCAGATATCCATCACAAAGCCCATAGAGCAAGGATGAAATGTCTATTAGGAGTTGCAATTGCTAAAATCAATGTTTGACACCTCAAAAAATTAGGCACCTTTGATTAAATTGATGCAAAAGGCTCCAAACTTAGCCATTTCTCTATTTTTCCATATGACGCCTCGAACTATCATTACCGGTGAAGGATGAACCCTATTAACTAAATGATAGGTTCATTGTGTGACTAGAAGAATTTCGCATCCAACGACTATATGTAAGGCACTTGAAAGTTGTGTTAAGGACCCCAAAAGCAAGGGTACCCCTAGCCTGTGAAGGCACAAACACCATTTTGACAAAAGTGTAACTTTCATCTAGATACCCTACTTTGACCCCTGATACTGGGAGCTGGAGTGCTCCAATTCGCACACCGTCGGTCTCATTGTGTAGTTAGAACAACTTACAAGGGATGTCTCGGCAAGTGACGAAGTGAGAAAACTACACTAAGACCTCAAAAAGAAGGGTTCCTTTTCCAAGGGGATGTGCATTTTCCATATTTAGTCATTTTTTCAGCTATTTGATCTCTTTAGTATCCTACACTGACCTCACACATACAAGCGTTTGCCAAATCCTAGAGGTTGATGGTTGGGCTTGTTCGATAGATGGAGTAATTGCGCACAAGTCTCATGAAGACTATATATGCTAAATCCCCATTTGATAGGCCTAAAGGTTGGGTGCCTCTGGCCTACAGAGGTACAGGTGTGTATCTCAACATTTCTCCACCCTCTGTTTTACGTGTCTAGTAGGACCTTTGTCATGATCATTCAGCATGTCAGATCGTCTCGCGAACTGGTGCATTACAGAGCTAGACTAGATTAGAAAAGATCTTAGGAAGACAATATCTGAAAATTTAATCATTTGAGGGGTCAATTTCAAGGGCAGACCTGGGCTACAAGGGCGCAGAAATTGCAATATGACAATCCTTTGTGACTTATAGCCTCCTCGTACCTTCCACTTCTGACATCAACTATCGAAGTTCTACACTTCGGATTACTTTTCTTGATAGCTCGTCAGAAAGCCAGACTAACTCTAAAGAGATTGAATATATTTACAAGCACATGCAACAAGATCTGAGCCTTCAAAAAGATGGGTTCCCTTGGGCTACAAGGGCACAGATATGCTTTCTTCTTGAAATCTTAATCCTTTTCATCCTCCGTAAACACTATTTTGGTCATTGAATTGACCTTGTAGGAGTATAATTCTGTCGTGAAGCACTTCTCCATCATAATATGTCCTGCCTTGAGTCCCAGATTCAGGTTCTGATCTCTAGGTACTAACCAATTGCTACTAATGATTGACATGAAACTGATCAAAGTCCATATTTGACTTGCCCAAAAACTATATTTTGACATCATTCTAACAAGGTTTAGACTCTTTTAAGCAAAATTCCTTAATGAAGCAAAAAATTTGGTTTGGGTACAACATTAGGCTCCATCTAGTGACCATGTTGGATACTTACAGCATAGGAGAACCCTAGAATCTCTGTGTTATGTAGACCAATGACTTAAGATTTGGGCATCAGAGTCAAGACTTTTCCCTAATCACCTAAAAACTTGGAATTTCATAAAAACCTAACCTAAAAATCATGTAAAACAAGACTACCTAAATCACCTAAAACATGACAAAACATCATACAACAGGGAAACACAATACGACATAACGATAAAGCATAAAAAAGGTATTTACAAAATATCACTCCTCCCTTGGAGGGTTGAAGTGCTTGAGATATTTCCCACTATAGGGAAGCGGGAAGAGCCTTCCATCCTAATGCGAGAGAATGTATGTGTTCTCACCTACGGATTCATGGATCTGAAAGGGCCCTAACCACAAGGAATCAAATTTACCATGCATTCGTTTGGGTTCATGCCTTTTGTCCCACAAGAGGACTTGATCTTCGACTTTGAAGTCTCTCTAATGAGCCTTCTTGTCAAAAAAAATTTTCACTCTCTCTTGGTGCTGAGTTATCTTATCAACAACCTCCACCCTCTCTTCTTCAAGCTTCATTAGATATAGTATCCGCTTATGAATAGAGTCTTTGAACTCTTCATCCTCCAATGTAGATGTCAGTTGTAAGGCAGACAACTCCAAAGTGATGGGTAAAAATGCTTTTGTACCATACAAGAGTATGAAGGGTGAGGTGCCGATATCTCTTTTAGGAGTTATACGATCAGCCCAAAGAGTTTCATATAACTTTGTGTGCCAAGGCTACTGATTTGACACAACCAACTTATGCACAATTGTGACAATGTTTTTATTTGATGATTCGTCCTATCCATTACCTTGAGGGTAATAATCCAATGAATGCGACAACATGATGCCATGATCAAAACAAAAACTCAAAATATCCTCTGATGAGAAGCATGTTGCATTATCAACCATAATTTTTTGAGGAACTTCGAAGTGATAAATGATGTTCTCTTTTAGAAAGTTGTAAACCACTTCAGAAGTAGCTCGTTTAGTAGGAACTGCTTCAACCCACTTCGTGAAATAGTCTATTGCTATTAGGACATAGACATGCCTCTTACTAGAACTTGGGTTTATAAGACCTACAAAATCAATACCCCATTGCTGAAATGGAGCATCAATGATAATTGGCCTGAGTGGAGTAGTTGCCAATCTGACTTTACTAGCAAACTGCTGACATAGCTCGCATTTATACACCCATTCATATGTGTTACAGAACATATTCGGGCAATAAAATTGTGCTCGCAAGATTTTGAATGTAGTGACCCTCTATGAAAATTGTCCTGCACATGCTTGACTGTGAAAAGCATACAACAATCTCTGTTGTTGGTCTCTACCGATGCATAAAAGGAAAGTTCCATCAAGGCCACGCTTGTACAAAATGTTATTAATAAGCACAAATTTTTGTGCTTTCAACTTCAATGTTCTCTTCTATTTTTTGTCCATGTGATGTGGAAATTCTCCATATGTTGAATAATACCACAAGGGTGTGTACCATTCCTCTGCAGAATCAACAAATAGGACCAAAGGAAGGTCCTCTTCAATTTTTTGTTCAATATCAACTCCACCATTGCTTTGAAGCTTATGATCTCCATCCTCTGTCAATAATTGACAAAGACCTTGCCCACGGATGAGCTTGGTCAGTTTGATTTCTAGATCATATTCTTGAACTTTTGTGATCTAGTTTCCTCTCTTCGTGCCCATCTCTTGTTTAGTTAGCACACTTTTAACTACTAGATCGGTGACAAACAACGTTGTATTAGAATTCAAGAGATATAATATGATATTCTTGATAGATTTGATGACAGCATACACATTCTTCTCAATCCAAGAATAACGCATCTCAACATCCTTAAAATTAGAACTCATGAAAGCAATAGGAGATTATCCTTCTTCGCTGAGCTTCTATGTTAGAATAGCAAACAACAAGTGTTCCGACGCATAACAATAGAGGATAAAATCCTTCTGAAAGTCTAGTTGAACCAACACTATTGTGTTAGAAATAACTTCTTTGATTTTAATAAAGGTTTGTTTTCCTTCTTCTATCCACACAAAAGTGGGTGTCTTCTTCATCATTGTTGAAATCTCCTTTGTCAGCTCTGAGAAATTAGGTACATTCTTTGGATAAAGTTAAACTTTCTGAAAAAGGAGTGCACTTGCATTTTGCTTGTAGGAAGAGACAGGTTTTTGATTGAATCTACTTGATTTAGATCTATTTTGGTCCCCTCTTTGGAAACAATGTGGCCAAGTAACTTGCCCTCCGTTACTGCAAAGATGGTCTTCTTTGGGTTCAATGATATCTTGTGATACTTGCATCTTTCAAACACTTCCACGAGATGTGGAAAAGTGATCACCCTGTTTAATTGAGAAAATGGTTAAGTCATCAACATAGACGAATATAATCTTATCTTTGAGATCCCCAAATGCCAATTCCATGGCCCTTTGAAATGTAGCACCGGCGTTGATAAGGCCAAAAGACATCCTTTCATAAGCAAACGTCCCCCACGACGTGGTGAAAGTTGTCATAATCTGGTCCTCCTCTGCCACTACAATCTAATTGTAACCAGAAAAACCATCAAGAAGTGATAACATATTTGATCCAATGACTGTCTGCAAGGTATGCTCCATGATAGGTAAGGGATAGTTGTCCTTCAAGGATGACTGGTTTAAGTTCCTAAAATCAACACAAATTCTAATTTCACCATTCTTTTTCCGTACAAGAACTATATTAGACACTTAGGTGGAGTGATGAATAGGAAATATTATCCTTGAGTCCACCATCTTCTAAATCCCCATGTAAATAGTGCTTTGAATTCATAGATTGTAATGTCTTTGTTTTTGCTTGAAAGGCTTAACATCAGACTTCAATGGAATTGTGTGAGACAATTCTATAGGTGTGAAGACTTTCAAGTCTTCATATGACCAGGAAAACACATCCTTGTACTGCTTGAACAAGGCGATAAACCTCTCAGTCTCTTCTATAGTACAACACTTTCCTAAATTTACAAATTGAGGTTTGTCTTCAGAGCCTATGTTGGCTTGATTGTATTCTAAAGAAGTATTAACACCTGACCTCTTTTGATCTTGGATGTATCAGTCATGTTGGTCAAAAATATCTTCTAAAGATACAAAACCCTTAGGAATCTTATTTCCTTTCAATTGTATGATCCCAGAATCTGCATCTTTAGAATCTTCTGATAGTAATTCTTTAGGAGTAGTGCTTCCTTAAAAGAACAACTCTTTGTAATTATCTCCCATGATGAGAAATTCTTCGATATCATCATTGTCATCAAAGACTTGTTAGTTGTCTAAATTATCAGGTACAACTGGCCTATAAATTATCTCAATAGCAAATGAATTCTAATGAAAGTCAGAGTTTGGCATGAAAAGAGCAGCTAAAATTGCAAGAGCATCAACTTTGCTATTGTTTGTTCTTGGAATGTATTGGATGTTAAATGCATCAAACCAGTCGATTGCATTTTGCACCCTCTATCTGTAGGATCAAAGGCAACTATTCTCGACTTGGAAAATATCTTTAATCTATTTTACAATCAATTCTACATCTCCTTCGACTCTAAGTAGTTTGATTCCAATATCCTTCACACTCTTGAGACCTAATAAAAGCGCCTCATATTCAATAGTGTTATTGGTGCATTCAAATTTCAACCTATATGCGAATGGATATAGATGACCTTCGGGAGAAATCATGACTACTCCCACTCCTAAGCCTGATGTCGAGCAACTATTGTCAAATTGATGTCAAACTACATTGTCCACATTTTAGATTCTTCATTTGATGTTTCCATGGAAAGTGCAAAATTCTGAACATCTTTAGTCACTTTTGACACCATAACATATGTGCTTGGACCAATGTCTTGATATAACACTTGAGCATGTGGATCCTAGGACTTAACCACTGTAAACTTTGACTCATTTCAGGCTCCAACTTGAATGTGTCCTTCTTTAATGGAATTGTCATGAATGACCAATCCATTTGAATCTCTCCTTTGAGGTCTTTACAAAAACTCCTGCTAAGTAGCATCTCGTAGATGGTAGGAATATCAACCACCAAGATGGTCATCATGATCTTCTTCTCAGGACATGATGCTAGCCTAACTTGTGCATCTTTAAGTTGACCAACTAACAACATTGGCTTGGACTTGAGTGAATAACACTTTTCTTGAGTAGGGGTGCATGATAGTCCCAATGCATTCATAATCTATAGAGGCATACCATTGTTGGAAACTCCACTATCAATTATACAATTGCTCAATTTGAAACCTCCTATATATAAGGATATATAGAACAGTTTTGGCTTCGACACAGAGGACTGCAATAATGTTGGCTAGGTAGTAGCCTTCTTTTTCACAACCTTCAAGATTCTATCCAGCTACTTTAGATGATCCTGTAGATACTCCAGTTGAGAAATTTGCACCTTCATCTTCATCATAGAAGACATGATGTCAAAACTTGCTGAAGATGAATCTGAAGCAGTCGGCACAATGTTTTCTTGTGAAATTTTAGGATTGGAAGTAGAAGCTACTTCCTTTTGTTTTCCATTTGAATTTCGCTTCTCTTCTTCCTCCTTTTGTGCTTTGAAATGTTGCACACGTGTGAACATAAGTGAGGTGATATTCTCATGATTAATCATGAGAGAAAAGTGGCGGTATTCTTCTTCTTCTTTTTCATTTACGGGTTCTCAATCAAAATACCCAATTGCGGAGTCGCCATCAAATTCCTTTGTCTGTGAAGAGATGACGTTTGAACTGGAAGGTATGAAACCTGAAATAGGAGTAGAATTGACAAATCCCATGAGCTGATTCATTCTTTGGTTCTCTGGACATGTCGCGCTGGTGTGTTCAACAAAATCATGGAAAGTGCAAAAGACTGTGGGCTTCTCAACTTCATTGTTTTGCTTCAGTTGTCCTTGCGAAAACTTTGACTTGTAGTTATTATACGGCTAGAAGTTGTTTCTCCTTGGCTTGTACTGTTGTTGTGGTTGAAATGTCGATGGTGTGGGCAAGGCTGGTTTCCCTTGAGGGGGTGACTGTCTCTTTAGTATAGTCCCCTCGTTTGCTACCTTTTGTAGCAACAAATCAGTCGATGGTTGCACGAGCGGTCTGATTGAATCATCATTCATCTTTCCCATCGTAATCATATTATCTTTGAGCTTGATTGTTGCTTCTTGAAGGAGTTGTAGACTATCTTCTTCACTTATCTTCAAGAAAAAGGCTATCTCTGACAATAGTGCATTGATGAAAGAACTCATCAAAATTTTGTTAGATGGATTTAAAGTGTGAGAAAGACATGTAACAAGGTTATTAAACCTTGCTACAAATTCTCTCATCAGTTCATGTTTCTCCATCTTTTAATTTGAGAGTTGCACAAAAAGTTTGTGATTGTCCTCGGTAGGTTTGAATCTTGCCAAGAACTTCTCACTCATGATGGCCCAACTGGTGATGATTCCTAGTTCAAGATTGTTGAACTAGTCTACTGTGTTGTTCTCAAGATTCTCCATAAAGAGACGTACTACAATGTCCTCATGTGCAACGTGCAAGACGGAACATGTCGCTATAAATGCTGAAAGGTGTTCATTAGGATGTCTGGAACCATCGCCATGAAATCTTGGGAAAAAGTTGTATGAACCCTTAGATAGTCCATGGTGTCCTTGTAAAGCCAACAGTCCAATATTGTCACCCCAAGGCAAGGGGGTTGGGTGTCTTACGTTTCTTCCATTTCGACCATTGTGGTTATTGTTTTTGTTATGATCACCTATTTCTTCTGCTGAAATGTGAATCTCTTCTTCTAAAATTTCTCCTTCAATGAATTGATTAGGGGCTTCTTGAAAGACATGATCTAGCTAGATGGGAGGATTACCTCTCCTTCTTCTAGTATATACTTGGTATGCTAGGATGCTAAATTCCACGTAGGAGGTGGCAAGATTGGTCTACCTGTTGTAAGATCTGCTTTCTCTTCTTCTTTATCCAGAGTTGTAGCTGTGTTTCTCCACTGAGTGGTAGATGTATGATTTTCAAAGATAAAAGTGTGCAAGCTATAGATGATGTCTGACTGCCCTGCTTCGATGAAAACTAGATTTGATTGAATAACATGCAAAATTAGTGTTGGTTGTTGTACTGGAGTAGTAGGATGCAAAATAGTCATAACCATGCAAAGCCTAAGGTTTGGAAAGTTCTCTTGCCTTGTGCCCCACGGTGGGTGCCATAAAACTATTGGCGTAACAACTAACACCTCTGGAGTGCAAGTTGGTATGGATAGCTATGGACACTACGTGATGAGTGCTCTTCAAATTAGGAGGGGAAGTTCCCTCATTGTGTAGACAAAAATGCTTGAAAAGTAAACTAAACTAATTCCTATCTTTTTGTCTCAGATGAAAGAGGCACAAGGTTTGTAATAAACTTTGAACTTTGCAACCAAGGTTTTTCTGGTTTCGTAGGACTTAACTACAACACAAAAACTAAGTAACTTATACTATCCAATCCCCTCAAGAAATCAAAGCATGAGGAAATGGAGTAGGAATGATTATATGATAACTTTTAAGACAAGATTTCCAAGGAGCTGATGACACCTTTCTGAGGCGTAGGTTGAAATAAAAGTTATTGGCAACAACACTAGATGATGAACTCTACTTCTGAATTCCTAAGGAGGTGACGACACCTTTCCAAGGTGTAGACATGAAACAAAGCGCATTAACACAGTAACAACAAATAATAAGTCTTAATTCTAAATTCCCAAGGAGGTGACGACACCTTTTTGAGGTGTAGATATGAAATAGGCTTATAACCACAAGAACACATAACAATGATCATCCAACCAAAGTGAACATATACAAAATAGCATTATTACAGGAAAATTTGGCTTAGCATGTATTACTATCGCATGTAAAAGTTATTTAAAAATGAGAAAAAGCTCTTATTTATAGACATCGAAAGGTGTACGGAACCCTAAAATCACCTTGAGTCAACTATAGTCTTGCATGCATGCAATATTATTGCTAAACCCTAATAAAGCAAACTATACAGTTAACTAGAAAGCTACCGTCAGTTAATCGATACATCCAATCTAAATGGACAATGTGCAAGCATGCACATCCTTATTGAAAGAAAATTTAATTAGAATACTACCATTAGTTAATGAAAACCCTAAAAGAAACTCCAAGTGAACATAGATAATCCAAGAATAGACATGCATGAGATGTGGGATGAGTTAACTCAGAAAGAAGTGTCGAGTTAACTACTATATCTAATGTCTATTTTGGGAGGTGGGAATTGAATTCTACTGGTCGTGATCTTGAGAAACTAACCCTCCAAGAGGTTGTTGAATGCGTCACTATCTAGAGCATTAATACTCTACTAAAGTATATTGTGTTTGAGCAACATGTCCTCACCAGCCGTGATCTGGCACTGAAGTTCACCTTTGCTCCTGATAGCTTCATGAAACAGTGCTGACATGACTGTAAGTTGATTCATCTTACAGCCAACAGTCTCCCCACTAAAAATATTATGAATGAGTGCCTAGGGCTTTGACTGTATGTTAGCAAACTCAACATACACACCCTCAAGCTGATATTGGTATGGTATGCGAGACACGAGAGTTCTCACATACCGAAGTGCACTAGTGACATGCTCTCTACTCTCATCCAAGTCTAATGCCATTGTCTCCTCTATCTTCACCTTGAATACCAACTGTGTCATCTAAGCGTAGATAGCCTTTTTATCTTCTGCATCTATGATTGATTCATATGCCATACTTAGGTGAGCAATCATAATCGCATCTCGAGGTCTGTCCATTGCCATGTCTTGCTCCTCATCTTGGAGACGTAGATGGAGTTCGCATGCATTATACCGCAATTGGTATAACTCTACGAGCACAAAGTAGCCTCTAGTAATGAACTCCTCCCAATCCTCCAAACACTTGTCGTATGCAACCAGGTGATTAAGTTGGCCATGTGCTGCTAGTGGCTCTAGCATCGGTGAGAGTGTGACGGTGACATTCTCCGTTTTGTGTACAAGGCTAGAAATGTATTGATGAAGTTGCTTGATTTTAGCCTTGAGGGTTGCCTTGTCTTCTCCGTCCTTTATTATTCTATCCCTTGCATTGTCTATTGCAACCTATAGGAGATCAACCTCTGTCTGGCGGGTGTTATGACCAAGGTTAATTGTGATCACCTCAAAGTCTTGAACTTCAACCTCATTCAGACCCTTCCCCTCTAGAGGTATAGTAGTCTCAACAACAATCTCCATATCAACATTCCTCTCCACATGGACTTGTTTCTTGACCCTCTTGTCTAGCGCATCGTGGTATGCATGATCGAAGTTTGAATGATCAAGAACATAGGACGACAACCTCATTTTCCTTCCCAGTTGAGTCTTAATCCAAGATTGGTCTCGACTAATCCCACTGGAAAGATTTGTACTAGCTTTGAGAGGCTTTGACAAGAGTGAACGTGTAGAGGTGCTACTGTGAGGTGGTGAGTTCAAGTCCAATTCAATGTGATTCAGGACTAGTGACTGCTCTGGTGTCGGTGATGGTATGTGAGGCTGAACCTCAGACTTTGGTAAACTCTGAACTGGCACTCTGACTGGATCCTCGTGTGTCTCAACGGTGAGTGCCTTCCCTTTTGAGTTGTTAGGGACTTTATTCTTCTTATGAGGTTTACTCCTTTTCTTCTGTTTAGGTTTAGATGAGGAAGGTAGTGAAGCATCCATCGATGGCGGCTCTATTCTAGGCATGACTACCCTCCTAGTTTTCTTGTTGTCGAGGTAAAGTATACTATTTTGAATAACTCTACTAGAACTCTCCTTTACTGATGTGTATTCTTTGGCGAACCAATCAATTGTCGACAATGGTTGTGTATCAACCTGCTCTCTGAAAAACTAAGGAAGTGTATCTCCCTCATCATCTAATAAACCTCCCACATCTTCTGCTAAGAAGATAGAAATCTATGAGAGAGAGAAGTGATCATAGCTACATCTGCACACCTCAAAGTCATCCTCACAGTTCACCTAATAATTCTCCATTGTAGGTTTATGGTATGGGCAACCACCAAGGCGTGCTATGTAATACCCTAAGGATCATAGACGCATGCATCGACAAGGTACTTGAGACAAAACTTTTCTAACTTGTCCTGCAACTTTAGCATCAATTGTCGTTCTGCACCAATAGATTCCAAACTGCATGGGAAAGTTGGAAAATTGTTTACACTTGTGGCACAAATGACGGTGAACATCATGTAGTTGCCTCAGGAACTCCACGAACACTGTCCTATCCAAAGGATAGCGTGGAAGCATGGTTGGAGTTCCTGTAAATCCATATACGTGGATGTAGGTGTATGTAGGGAACTGAATGAGCCAGTCCACCCAATCAACCATTATTTCTCTAGCAACCATTGAGATACAAACGTGCAACTCCCGGTCTAAGTTCCTCACTATGTATGTCAAGAAAGCCTCCTACACATGCTTGAAATGACGTTCAGTCTTCGTGAAGTCAAGGTGGTCATAGTAGTGGTAGACTTTCTAAACACTGAGTATGCCCACCATGTCTAACCCTCTAAACTGACCCTGGTAGGTGATCAAGTACATGAGGTAGGAACACACGTGAAACTCATGGGCAACTAGAAAATTGGTGATTTGCTTGTGGAGAACATAGCTGATGAAGGATGCCCAGTCATAATGCTCTTGCCCAAAGATGATCTGACCAATGATGTAATACATCCAAGGCTGAAATATGTTTGCATCTGCATGACCTAAGACATGCTTCAAAAGTGTAATTAGAATCGCATACTCATCCTTGTATTCACCACAACCCATGTTGCTCGACAACTTTTTTTTTTTTTAACCATCATCGCCATCTTACTTTGACCCTTGTCCATATCAACATTGAATGCATGCCACATTGCTCCATGGAAATGACCGTAGTGTTCGGGTGTTGAGGAATACTAAAAACATCTTTCGATGTCGAGGGGTTTGGTACATATAACTCATCCATCTCTGTTGTATCTCATGAGTAGCGAGAATTGTAATACTTAACACAAGACATTAGAATTCCTACAACGATGAGCTGAAATAAATTATGAAGTGGCCTCTAAATAACCTAGATTTTTAGATATTTTGAGTATCAAATCTCTAATCTTGATAGGATCCATGGTGTACAGGAAGCACCTTATATAGTTGTATCAATTTGTCTCGATGAGGTCATGAGTCAGGCCGGCTTGGTCTTGAATTCAAGTTGGTGTATTGCATTTGAAAAACTTGCCTATTGGTAGCAAAGAGCAGACTATATTACGATAACTGCGGAAGTTAAAAAATATCCTCACGAGGGCTAAAAAATAGCCTATCGGAGAGCAATTTTCACGAAAAAACTTGAGATATGGTTTTGTCCAAAAAAAAATTCTAAGACAACCCAAAATGTTAGAAATGCGAAAATTTGACTTCTACTCGACCATGCAAGGAATTTTCAGTTGAGAAAATTAGAGCCTCAAGAAGTGATGCTCTGGAGTAAATTTTCCTAAAAAATTCTAGCACATGGGTTTTCTTGAGGAAGCTATTCTAAATAAACCTAGAAGATTTGTTTTGTCAAAATTTTCCTTTTCTTCAAACATGCGAATGGAATTTGAGACAGAAGATTGAGGTTTTGATGCTTTTTCTTCTGCTAAAATCGCCAATTTCTCTTGAATTATGCTGATGAATTCAGACTTGTAGTTGCAAAAGAAATGTTTTGATGTCTTTGAACTTGATTGTTGATGAAGATTCGCCCAACTCTATAGAAAACTCGCTTCTGCTAAGCTGGATGAATGAGAATGGATGCCATACTTGAATAAATAGAACAAATTTGCACCATAAAAATATGACTGCAAGATTAAAAACCCTGACTGTGAAAAGAATTATTGATTGGACCCCCTCCAGTTGAACTGAGACTGACTTGAAGTCCGGATTACAAAATAATAATAAATTTTTCATCTTGCTTTACATGCGAATTTGAGTTTCATCATTAAAAAGGCACCAATAATAAATTATTGAGAAAATTGCCATTTAAAACATAGCATGCAAAATAAATATTAAATATTATTTTTATTCAATTGACAAAAAAGCAAAGCATCTGGATGCACTTGGCAAACTTCACTGATTCTAGAAAGTCCTCATTTGACCTTCTAGGCGTCCATTTGCAGGAGTTATTAACTTTTTTGCTAACTTCCTATTTTATAGTTGACTGCAAGTCACAATTGCCCTATTCGGTTATGATTTCTAGATGACGGTGATACTATGAATAATGAGATATCCATTGTGAAGCCTGTAGAGCAAGGATGAAATGTCTGCTAGGAGTTGCAATTGCTAAAATCAACGTTTGACACCTCAAAAAATTAGGCGCCTTTGATTAAATTGATGCAAAAGGCTCCAAACTTGGCCATTTCTCCATTTTTCCATC
>VDFB02282250.1:0-39076 GCA_007258455.2 Sequoia sempervirens | reverse complement strand
GACATCACATTTGGTATCAGAACTTAATGATCAAATATTCTTATCTCTAAAGTTTTTTCTAGTTTTTTTTTAAAATGCTCCTTGTGTATGTCTAAACATATTTGTTTTTCCTAGCCTTTGAAGTCATGAAACCCGATTCTATAAGATTTAAACTATAATCTTGGTTATATGCCAATTTTTATTTCTTTAACATTATTTAAAATCCTATATCATATTAGATGTCTTTATATTCATAGGTACCAAAATCAACCAATTGAAACCCACTAAGAAATATAGTTAAAATCGGTCCATAATTTTATGAAAGTTGTAACTCTCAAATATGTGCATTCATTTTAGAAACTATCACAATAGATATTCCAAAAATAAAAAACTATATGAAATCAACATCTAATTCCTTCATTATCCATATATAACCATTTATGATACACAACATTTTATGAAGTCAAATATTTTGTGATTGATAACTACATGTATTTTCATAATTCCATTTCATAACCCTCCCTAATTTGAATAGAAGAAGCTATCCCAACTAGGAGGATAGGATCTAGAAAATATACATAAATTAAAATTAGAAAAAATAATAAATAAATTAATTAAAAAAAATATAATTATGTATCTACCTAAATCAATCTATTGATGGATGATTCGATCGATCAATTCTCACATCAAGTATATAATACTTTAGGAAAATAGAATAAGTAAAGACAAATGACCTTACCATGTAGACAAGTGTGTGTTAATAGAACACATTGCCACAATAAATTACACTATAGTTTGTTGCACATGTCAAATTTCCTACTTCTTGGGGATTAGTATTATTGGTTAAATTTTTGATGGGTGCATCATGAACATATGCAATGTCTCCTTTACTTGGAATGAGATTATCTAGAACTGGATTATTTTATGTGTGATTTTTCGTTCTTGATAAATCTTGGGTAAGGTTAAGGGCCCTGCCTTTAATACTATGTGGTGTAAGCTTAATTATGTTCTTATGATTTAATTGGCCATGCTCTAATGTACTCAAATTTTAGCCCAAAACTTAAGTTAATATGCAACAAGATTGTAGATTCAAAGTTAGTCTTAAGTAAGAGAGTGTATTAATATTTTCAGGGTGGAAATTGTATATATCCATATTAATTTTCAATATCTTTTTATTTATTTTGAGTGATTTTATTATGCTTATCATGTTAGTGTAAAATTAACATCTATAAGTGTTTAATGCAAGTTAGATTGTGGACCCATAATCCATAGGTCTTTGAATTCACATTTTAAATTTAGAAAAGTGACACACGCTTGGAATGAATTGTTGAGAATAATAGGATTTAAATCCATAGGGGCATGAGCTATTTCTACATCTTAAATCTTGAAAATATTGTGTTGCTTAAATGCATTGGCTGGAATGAAATAAATGCTTCATCAATTGCACAATAACATAAATTTTCTTAAGATGAGACATGGGAACATGTTGAATTTTACAAGAGGAGAGACAACCTCTAAGAAAATTAAAATTATACATCTATACTAATTATTTTTCATACACAACCTAATAATATCATATATCAATAGGCATCCAACCCTAGGGATATATATATACGGAATGGCATAATATTTCGTCTCCTTATGTACCCTTACTTAATATCTAACTTATGAGGAGATCCCCAATAAAATTTTATGTTGGACCACTTTACTATTAGGTTTGCAACATGGTTGGTGATATGACATATCATCATTTTTATAGCCAAAATTTCATCCAAAAATAGAATTGAACAAATCTTCATCCTATAAGTAAATTGAGATATAATTAACATAGTTCTTAAAGGAAGATTAAAACTAGTATCTCCTTATGAAGTACTCTCTACATGACAATAGTTTACTATTATTCTATTACTATTTAAGATACATTGTGAAATCATTTGTATCATCTTTTGTTTTAATTTGTACATTGTAATTGGACTTGGTCAACCCAATAACATTTTATATTTTCCTTATTGCATAGTACTAAGATTCTATTTATACATTATGGAAAGAGGGTATTCATGTAGTTCAGAATGCATGAGTATCATCTTGGAATGTATGTCAAAAAGTTATAGATTATAGTTTAAGTTATGAATGGCCACATAGTATTGGATATGCATAGTAATTATTGTGTGATCACATTGTAATACTTTGAAGGAGTTACATGAGCGAAAATTGATTAAATTGAAATGTATGTGATTAAACATATAAAATAGCCTTAGTTTTTGCAATTGTTAAATTATTATATGTATGTTTGTATAGTTCTTGCCAGAATTTTGATTGAAAAAAATAAAGGCCTCGAAGCAATAAAAGAAAGAGATCTATGAATTGAAAGAAGAAAATGATATATATATAGAATGAATGTATTCGGTATCAATTTCTTTAATTATTGATTATATCTTTTTTGAGTTGTGATGTAGATGCATATCATGCTACTGAGGACAACAACTAATTTAAGGGGGACAATTGTTATGTGACTTTTTCCCAAGAAAAGATAAATCTATTAAATAACCTTTTAGAATTAAAAGGGAGATAGAAAATAAAGGATATTACGATCCTTTGATTAAAAAAGAGATTAATAAAGAATATGTATAAACATTCTTCAAAAAGAGGAAGCATAATTATTTATTTCAACCTTTTGTGAAAGGGTGTGATGGTTTGGAAACCACCCCTTAAAAGCATGTATAAATCATTCATGTGAGACATGAAAATACATTCAAAGATGGAGAACATTCAAGGAGAGGAGAGAAACAAGAAAGAGGAACTAAAAGGGCACAAAGGAGTGAAGGTTAGGGTCTAGGTGGGCATTTAAACATTTGGAGAAGGGGCACACAACGTGTGTCCAACTCGAGGAACATCATACACCCGAGAGTGTCTTGGCCAAGGCTGTGTTAATGTCGTAAAGATAGGGTGGTTCTGTGCAAGAACCAGTTCCTCTAGGGGTGTTTGTGTTGGGAAATAGTCTAGATCTATAACCATTCCTCTAAGTGTCAGATTTCCTCTGAGTGTTGGATAGCAACCTTTCCATGACTTTAAGATAAGTATTGAGAACCATTGATTCAATAATATTGGGAACATTATCTATATGAATTGGTGTCAATATGATTAATCTATATGAAGGTGTTATTCTATTTACTAAGTTGATTATTTAATTGTTAGATGTTTATAGCTTACATTAATTATTCACATTTATTTTGATAATATTACATATTATATATTAAATCCGCTGCTAATACTTAACAACCATAAGAGGAAAACTGACATCACAATACATATACATAAATAAAATATAAATATAGAAATACAATATATACATGCTTAAATAAAATATATATAAAATAAAACACATACATAAATAATATATATATAAAATAAAATACATATACATATATATTATTTACATGTATGTATATTATATATATAGATATAAATAATATTTATGTATATGTATTTTAAATTTTATGTATATATATGTATATGTGTGTGTAATATTATTTATGTATGTATATATCATATATTATTTATGTATGTATATATATTTTATTTTATATGTATATTTTATTTATGTATATATATATTATTTTATTTATGTATATATATGTATATTTTATTTATATATAAATATATTTAATTATGTATGTATATATAAATAAATAAAAAATATATAAATGAAATATATACACATAAATAAAATATACATATATATAAATAAAATAAAATATATACATACACAAGTAAAATATACATATAATATATACATAGATAAAAAAAATACATAATATATATATATATATATATATATACATATACATAAATAAAATATGTAAATAGATAATTGTGGGGAGCAACGAAGACCAAAAATTTGTAGAAGGGAAGGATCGCAATGCGAAGGTGGCTAGAGGAGCCTATGGTGGTATGGTTGTGGCAGATAGATCGAAGGTTGTGGGAGATTTCTAGAAGCATGAGCGAAGGAAATTGGGCAAGTTGTCTCATTGGCACAATTGTAGAAGGCTGCAAATGAAGATTGGTGCCAAATTTCAAATTGGAATAGAAGTAAAAGTTGCAGCAATGGAGGTTGGAATGGGCGGCACTAGAATAATTCCTCAAGGTGCAACCAATTGTGTAATAGTGGAGCAAATCATCACTCGAAGGGATGGAGTAAAAATCTTGAGAATAGGTTGGGGGCCACCAATCTATCACCGAGGCATTTTATGGAGAGCAAGAAGGGTGATGGCTGACACAACCGCAGGTATAGGAAATCAATGGTGCTCAATTCAAACTTGTTATGACCTTCTATTACAATCTTGGAACAACGAGGACTAGTGGCCCGTTGGTATGGGAAAAACTTAAATTGGGAGTCTTATTTGGTGGTGGCAGGGGCGTTGGGGTTTATATATGAAATTCAAAGTGCTTGGGAATTAATTTTTTGTGGTAATATTCCCATCTTCCGACACTAGAGAATATATTTTAAATGGAATTTGGCTCATGGATGATAGTGGTTACTACATTTGGAAGTGGAAAATCGAGTTTGATCCCTTATGACATCAAATGGAATGGATCTAGGATTGGTACAAGCTACCAAACTTACCTCTGAAATTCTGGCATTCAGACACTCTAGAATCTATTGGTAATAATTTAGGAAAATTTGTATGCGCATAGGAAAGAATCAATCAAGATGGAATTAGTACTTATGTATGAATTTGTGTGGAAAGCAAGCCACATATCTTGCACTGGTAGGAAATTGAGATAATAATTGATTAGGGTGCCCTGCACTCCAACCTCTGACCTATGATCCGCATTTAGAGAATGTGCTCTTAGACACTATAGGATGCATTCAATGGATCTTGGTGTTAGTTGGGATGCAAAGGAAAACTATGCTATGGGACTTTCTTTGGTCACGGTGCCCATTTAGAGCTAGATCCAAGGGATATTAATCATGCTCTGGGAGGTACTATGGGTGGCCATATGGAGAATTCGATAGAGGAACTTGTTAATGATACTTTGGGATCTTGGGAGGGGGCCTCATGCTTGTTGGATCCATGGGATTGTGGCTCCTCTACCTTCATAATCCAACAAATTGGAATCAAGGAAAGTGCTAGATTCAAAAGTTACAGAAGCTCTGGGTGTAATGGGGTCCAATATTAAGGAAGGTGATCTCAACTCGCTAATGGAGGTGGGCTATGAATTAGCTGAGCTTTCCAAGGCTGCTAAAGAAGGGTCGATAAATCTGGTAAATGAAGACTTGGATGCAGATTGGGATGAAGGCCTCATCTATAGGATGTAAATCAAATGGTGGAGGCCAATCTTGGCTTCCTGATAACTAGCATGCATCTCATTGTAGAGCCACCAACAACCAATTTAGCAGGGGGATTGGGAATTTTCTAGAAAGACCCAAGTAAGTTGTCTTTGAATTGTGGAAAAAACAAGAGGCGTGGTTAGATCCCTAACCAAGAAAAGCTAAAATGGGATGGGGAAGCTAGCAAGCAGTTAAAGATCAATGATATGTTGAAAGTAGGGAAGGGTGAGCTCCATCTTGAATAGTCATGAAGATCATATCCTGGAATGTTAGGGGCTTGAATGCCCCTAACAAGGGATGCCTCATTAGGCATCAATTGGAGTATTTTCAAGTAGATGTGTGCATGTTTCGAGAAACCAAACTAAGTGAACAAGAAAAGGAGAATTTTTGAAAGAGCTTGAGATCCTAGAAATTCTTCATCTCCAAAGCATTGACACCCTTAGGTACCCAGAAAACATGACCATCAAATGTAGTCACCATAGCATTATTCTCTACTCAATTTGATCATGAGGATGAATAATAAAAATCCCTTTTCTTGTAATTCACATAATTACTATTGCACTGAACCATGCATGCATCCAACTTATACAAGGTGCCAATTTGAACACTCTAGAAGGCACTATAGAACCTCTGGTCATCTTGTATCCACCACTTGGAAAACAACCTGCACTCCCACATCACTTGACTTACTCAATGAAAGTAGGTTTCATGGAAAACTAGGGATATGTAGTATACCATCAATCTCCCTCACTCTACCATAAGTGAATTGGATCCTAACTCTTCCACGAACAATAATATTTAGGTGAGAGTCATCACCTAGATACACCTTCCCACAATCATACTCTTCATTTTTTGAGAACCAACTTTTGTGAGAGGTCATGTGGAAAGAGGCACTTGAGACAATCATCCAAACATATTTTGATGCATGTGTTGCCAAGGCTACAACAAATGCATCTGCATCTTCATACGAGGATTCAAAATCAAAGGATTTATTTTTCTTTTTCTCCTCTTTACAATCATTTTGGAAATTACCAGATTTACCACAGTTCTATCATTTAGCCTTGGAATTTTTACCAAGAGACTTAGATCTCCCTAAAGATATTGACTTGGACTTCTTGTCCTTTTTCTTGTCTTTCTCCTTCGATCTACCATGAGTAGACATGGCCTTCTTAGCCATCTTAGAAGATTTCCTCTACATCTCTTCAAAAAACAACAAAGAAACCACATATTCCATCTTGGAAGTTGTTTTTGTACTTACAATGGCCATCACCAAGTAGTTCCACAAGTCTAGAAAAGAACATAGTAGAAGCATGCAATGGTCCTCGTCATCAATATTCACACCAATAGAAACCATTTGAGCAATAAGAATATTAAATGCATTTAAGTGATCAACAACCGAGCCTCCTTCCTCCATCCTCAGAGAATATGAATTATTTCTCAAGAATAACTTATTTAATAAGAATTTCCCTTGTTAAATATCACCAAGCTTCTTCCAAAGACTAGCTGCAATATTCTCCTCATGGACATTTAGGAGCATTAAATTAGCGAAATAGAGTCTTATTAGACCCTTAGTGTTCTAATCTGTTAGGTTCCAATCCTCTTTGTTGGAAAAAAAAGATGGGTATGGTCTTATACCACTATGCCATAAAGCAGAAACATGCATAGTTCATTTCCCACATTGACCCTTAGAGAGAAACTCATGCTTAACTAGTTTCAACAACACCATTAACATATTCTGCAAATAGAACCAACAACCATGAAAGATGAAACATAAGAAATGAACGCACAAATATATGTGGGGAAAACCCTTTTATGTAAAAACACCCCACACTCCAAAAGTTAGATTGCCATTGTATTATTTAGCAACAAAATATAGTTACAATACAATATTAGGCTCATGGCCTTTACAGGAGATTACATCTTGTTCCATTATGGAGAATATTCAGAAAATAACCCATCTCGGCCACACCTCTCAATGAGAGACATCTCACTCAACTACATAGCCACATGACTCAACCACTAGCCTCTCAGCCTCTTTTTCACACAACCACTCAGCCTTCACCTCTTGCGAGATTCATCTCTCTCTTGGCTACCCTGCCTCTCAACCCGTTCGACAACACCTGGTTTGCACTCTGCCTCTCGGCCTGCATCCGGCCTTTCGGCCTACACCCAGCCTCATGGCATGCACCCAGGTTCTCGACCAGTTCACGTCCACCTCTCGGCCTCTCTGCTTGCATCTGACCTCTCGACCTTCATCCAACATCTCGACCTATTCGGCACCCAGCCTGCATCCACGGTAACTACCGCTCTCTGTTCCAAGCATCAAGCCCTGAGAGAGTTTCCTTAGCCTTCACCGCATCCGGCCATTCGGCCTGCAGTTCAGCTTGACAGGGTCGACCTCCACTCAGCTCCCTGCAAGCAATTCTGGCTTCCCACGAGAGACACCCTAGTTGAAGCCCAGAGTCTTTGTCTCTATCGCTCTGACTGTTCAACTACTATGCCCCTTTAGGGTTTTACCTCGAGCCATACGCCATCTCTAATGCTGGCCATTGGATAAGTAGTCAAACAAATCTCCACCGTCGAGCTTAGGGTTCTCCAAGAGTCACTGGGTCAACCATCAAGCACATGGGCCCACATGCCATCTATCCTCCACATCATCACCACTTGTCGGCCTTTAACACAATCCACCATCCTATCGGGTCCCACATCCGTTGACAATTGGAAACCAACCATCGCTTTTCAACTATCAATTCTCCTTCATATTTCGCTTGCCGTGGTGAGGGGTCCACTAAGACACACATCCACTACTTGTGCAATTTTGAAGCATCAAAAAGGAATCTACAATATTCTCAACAAGTCTCCCGAAAAAGACTTAAATATTAACTCCCAACACTCCAAGTGGTCCCCACATCCGTCGACATCCAAGTCACTATATCATTGGAAAACTGAACTCTAGAACCTCATGTCGGAGGTTATGAAGTTCCCAGAACCCACGACTTACTGACAAAGGGATTGCTCCATCCCTCAAAACCTGAACTTCCAAACCTCAAGTCGGAGGTTACGAAGTTCCCGAAACCTGTGACAAGCTGACAACAAAGGAAGTAGCTTTCCCTCCACAATTGCTAAGTCAGGAGGTTATGAAACTTTGGAACCGAGCGACTTAAGTTAGATAAAGTTGGAAACCAATGACTTAACTTAGGTCGATGAAGGAGGAAAACATAACTGCTCCAGGAAGCAATCAAGCCAGTAAATTTGAGTCACAATTCTCAACATTCTCCCACTTGACGAAGAACTTACTGGCTCCTTCCAACGCAAAAACATAATCTTAAACAATGCTTTCGTGCTCCAACCAAGACACCTGCAATGACATCCAATATGTCCACCAACTTAGGCAATAGTTCCAGGCATTCGCCACAAGAAAACGAATGAGCCAAGGCGTATATGCATCAGTCTCAAGAACACAAGCATCAGATCCTACAAACGAAAAAGGCAGCAACACAACCACCACTCCACTATGCTCACAAGATAAACAAAGGAAACCCAACATCAACTTCAAAGCCCTCAACTTGAACAAATACGTGAAGCCATCCTCCAGAAAACAAGATAGAACATCAGCTAGAACAACAACTAGAAGACTGACTGCTCCCATCCAACTGATCAACCCACACGACTAAAAATAGCACACACAACAAGTGCTACTCCATCCAATCACACATACCTCCAAGGTATTGACATCAGTAAACTCATGCCACCATCACAACCAACCCATCAACCATAGAAACAAGCTCCATGTGTCAACCAGTTGAAGAAGACCAAACATAACCAGGAACTCCCACTACATGGGTAACAATAAAACTAAAGAGAATCAAGGCATATCGAGTCTACCAATAGCATAACATAGAGAGTGTAAACATGTAGTTTCAAGGAACCGTCCACAATGATATGCACATCATGCAGCTATAGAAAATCCTCCTACATACACCTCTAAATGCCAACTGTGTCACCTTATTCTCCATGTATCCATGAGCACCTGCAATCGATCATCTCATGCTAAACTCCAAATGCAACACTACACCATCATGAAGTTCTCAAGCACATGACCAATGCACCCAATACACAAAGAATCACCAGACCATTTCCAAAGCTCCAATGATTTGAACCAGGAACTTATCATGACATCATGATCTACACATCCCCCTTAGGAGATCCCATCCTCTAGGTGAATATAACATCGTCTCAAGAGCAATGTATCATGCCAATACTCTAATGTGCAATCAAGAGTATGCCATGACATAAAACAAACAAACTCTAAACCACTTCACCTATCAAGCACCGCCAACACCTCAACCAAAGACTCCAAGAGTCCTCCATGGCTCCAAGATGTTACACATCTTCAAATAGTGTCCATGTAAATGCGAAAGAACCCTTCTGCAACAACATGATCTAAGAGTCCCTCCTAGTAACATCTACAAGACTAAAGAAGATCATTTACCGCCACGTGATGAACCCACAGTCATTGCTAAAGCTCCCACTGAACCATGACACTGAGCTCTCCAAGCATCATGACCAAACATCTACCAAATTGAAAATTATTCTAGGCCCACAATAGAAAACATGTCCATCTGACAACAATGCCAAGTGGCACCAAGATCTCCAAACCAAGCAGAAAACACCATCACTATCAAAAGATTACACAAGGCAGTGTATACAAGCTATCCATGATATCATGATACACGTGCTATAGGTCCCCATAACCGACTATTCAGGTACTCAACACCATTCATCCTCTCATCTCAAAGCACCACACCAATGCTCAAGTGACCATAGACAAGGCAAGCTAACAAGTTTGCACCAACAATGAATCAACCTCGTGGATATAGACAGTCCACTTTTGAGTTGTCTCACAACAAACATGTAGGTAAAGACAACCCACAACATTGCACAACATGTAGATCCATTCAATAGAAACATGCAAACCCATCATCGCATTGGAAATAAAAAACTAAGATCTTAAAGAGAACAACATAGACCACATGAATCAAACACCAGATCAAGCTTAGATTCGATTCGCCAATCACGTCCACAACGAGCACAATAATCAAGAAACCCATGAGAACCACCACAAGAATGTTGAGTGATAAATCATGTACCAACGCTCCCATGCAGAGAAGATATCGCACCTCCTCAAACCATGTTGAATTGCAACTATATCATCTAGTCACACCCAAAAGCCAGGATCTAGAAAATAGCATAACAACAACTCCACATAACCACAAGTTTTTCTTGATCATGTAAAACCTGAAAAACCACTAAGCCATGCAAGTACAAACAATAGTTCAGGAACTCCAGGCCCATTTCAAGCCAACTCCAAAACCACCAACATGCACATGCATCTGAGAGACAGGCTATTACAGAAGCTTCCAAATCATCCAATGACCAACTTCATAGCCTTCATGTAATTGGGGTACCATAAGACTGTGCCTTCCAACACCAAGAAAAAAACCCAGCATAAGCACATCACTCCATGACTCAACAACAACCCAAGCTTCTCCATATCATCAAGGAGCCTCACACACAGACACCCAATATGAAAGCTTTCTTGCAACATAGCCACAAAGCAAAAATATTCCACCCCATGAATCAAGGTTATACTGTTGCCAACTCACAAGCTTCAAGTCACATCATTTCAATATGACCAACTCAGTTCTCTCCATCTTCACCATCTTCCAAGCTATGTGTTGTTTCAGAAACCAAAAGCAAGGACTTCCACTCATCAAAGGATCAAAACACCAGTCAATTCCTCTAGATTTCCTACAGCCTGAAAAACTAAGAAATCTTCATAGAAGGAATACCCAAAACTAGCAACACACTAGGAAGAAACACATCCTAGAAGATGGCTCTAATACCGCTTGTTTGAAAAAAAAAGATAGGTACGGTCTTATACCACTATGCCATAAAGTAGAAACATGCACAATTCATTTCCCACATTGACCCTTAGAGAGAAACTCATTCTTAACCAGTTTCAACTATTGGAAATATATACCTAAATCATCACAGGCTGTAACCTCTATTGGAGCCAAGTCGGTGTGACATCTTTTGTGTCTGGCCGACTAGTAGCTTGAATCTTGTTGAATAGTTCCAAGTTGTTGAGACAAGGTTGGTGTCTTGCCGAATGAACTATCGGTGTGACAAGAAGCATTCGTTGTGACCTCTTACCGCATAGAGATCTCTGGGCAACAGGCCATGCATATCGTTTATCGGGGAGATCCTTGGCCGAAAGGCTTGGTTCGGGAAGAAGTCTCAGCAATGAAGAAAAGTCTCGCTGACAGCGTTTAGTTTGAAGTCATCGGGGAAACTCTCGCTGGAAGGCTTGTTTCGATATGATGTCACATCAAATATCAGAAGTCTCACAGATGGTGTTACACTTGGAGTCTTCGGTGTAACACGGAGGCTTCGCTAAGAACTCCTGGTGACAATGATTAGTCTCGCTAATGATGAGGGGTCTTCGGTACAACTCTTGGCGAATGGTGGTCTCGGGGTAACTTGGAGAACTCGGTAAGAACTCTCAGCGAGAGTGGTAAGTCTTGCAGACCATTCGATGCTCGATGTAACTTAAAGTCTTCGGAGTAAAGTCTCAACAATAGATGGGTGCCGATGGAACTGCTAATGTTTCGGTATGACTTAGGACCTCGGTATGAAGTCTTGGTGAAAGCGATGAGTCTCGCCAACTGGTGGATGCACTCAGATTAACTTGAAAGACTCGGCGTGAGGTCTTGGCGAGAGCGATAGTCTTGCCGAAAGGAAAACTAAAGTTGTTGTGACTTGTGAATAGCAATATAACCTCTTGCTGATGGAAACGACTCTTGGCAATATCAAATGCTGACTGTGTTGGCATGGGGGAGACATGGTCAATGTCTCACCGATATGCCAACACAACTTGATTTTCGTTTGACCATTTGACCATCCTATGTGGAGCCTCATGGACCAATCAGAGGAGCCAAATGGGAACCGCAAGCAGTTGGACCGTTGTGGCAAGTTCTGAGAGGAAGCTCGACAGACAGGGGTGACATGGTTATACTCAGAGATCGCAGATGATGTCTGGTTAGAAGATGGTTTGAAGGATCGACGGATTGCTGTGTGATTGTATCAGAGTGATTTCTATTCTGTGAAGATTGTAACTTGAAGGTTCGTGTACAAGTTTGATCATTGTGAAAGTTGTTGTAATCTGACATAAAAAAGATAAGTCAAAACTCTGTATGTAATTTCTATTACTATAATACAAAGTGACTTCTCTTGGTGTGGTGGGTTTTTCTCTTGTAAGGGTTTTCCCACGTAAATCTGGTGTTCATCTATGTTTGTCAAATACTCTGTTTCTGTTATCTCTTTCATGTGCATCTTAATTGGACTGTAATTGTAAAATTTAAATGGTATCTCTGCATTCTTCCCTGAGGTTTTGACGTTAGGAGAGTTGTTTCCGCATCTAGCTTTCCTTACAAGTGGTATCAGAGCTTGGCCAGTTGTGTTATCCTTGTGGGTACGTTGGGTTTTTTGTGTCAATTCTGTTTAGTGGGAGTCTTGTAGAAGTTTGTCAAGTTCTAATTATAGATTGAGATGGCAAGCACGTCAGGAAAGATTGAAATAGAGAAGTTCAATGGCAGTAATTTTGAGTTGTGGAAACTCAAGATTGAAGATCTATTGGTTGATCGTGATCTTTGGATTACTGTGTCTGGAACTAAACCTATAGGCATGAAGCAAGAAGATTGGGACCTTGCAGATAGAAAGTCTAAGGGGCTGATAAGGCTCTGTTTGGAAGATTTCGTACTTCTGAATGTGCATGAAGAGAAGACTGCATCTTCCTTGTGGAACAGACTGGCATCTATTTATCAAGGGAAGTCTTTGGTGAATAAACTATTCCTGAGGAAGAAGTTGTACACTTTGAGAATGCAGGAAGGAGGGTCTGTTGCTGATCATTTGAACACATTCAACATGCTGATTGCACAGTTAACTTCTATTGGTGTAAAGACTGATGAAGAGGGTTGTTGTATGCTTCTATTGTGTTCTTTGCCAGACTCGTGGGATCACTTGGTGATGGCTATTGGGATTACAACATCGAATTTCAAGATGAAAGATGTTGTTGCTTCTTTGTTATCAGAAGAAATGAGAAGGAAATCTTTTGAGATGGTGAAGGAGGCTCTTGCTGTTAGAGGAAGATCAAAAGAGAAAGGCAAGAAGAAGGACAAGAAGTCTAAATTGAAATCAGAGGGGAGATCAAAGTCTCCTGGCAAGAAGTCCAAGGTGAAGTACTAGAACTGTGGGCAACCTGGTCATGTCCAAAAGGATTGTAAAGAGGAGAAGAAGAAGAAGAAGTATTCTTCTGACAATGATTCTTCTCACAGTGATGGAGATGCCTTCATTGTAGCCTTGGCTACACAGGCATCAAATGATGTCTGGTTGATTGATTCTGGAGCATCTTTCCACATGACATCTCATAGAGACTGGTTTACGAAGTATGAAGAATATGATGGTGGAAAGGTGTACTTAGCAAGTGATTCAACTTTGGAAATTGTTGGCTGTGGAAGAGTCAGAATCCAATTCCCTGATGGAAGAGTGAAGGGAATCAAGAATGTTATGTATATACCAGGTCTGGCTCGAAATCTACTATTTGTCAGTAATCTGAATGATATTGGAGTGCAAGTCACGTTCTCTGGAAATGGTTGCAAGATGCCTAGAGGCTCATTAGTGCTAGCAAGGGGTGCTCATATTGGTACCTTGTACAAGCTGGATGCACATGTTGTTCAATGTAACAGTGTCTCTGTAAAGTCACATAAAGCTACTCATGGAGAAAAGAATGTAAAAATTCTTGATTCTGTAAACTCTATGGAAGTTAAACTTCCAGCAGAAAAGACTATGCTCTGGCATCATAGGCTAGGCCACATTGGAGAAAAAGGTTTAAAAACCTTGAAGAATAAAAACTTGGTTGAGGGGCTTCAAGATTGTAACCTTGATTTTGAATTCTGTGAACACTGTATATATGGAAAGCAGCATCATGTTTCTTTTTATTCTAGTCCTCATAAATCTTCTGGTTTGCTAGATTATATTCATTATGATGTATTTGGTCCAATGAATGTTCCTTCTTTGTCTAAGTCAAGATACTATGTGTCGTTCATTGATGATTATTCAAGAAGAACATTTGTTTATTTTTTGAAAAGTAAATCAAGTGTTCACCAATTTAAGGAATTTAAGAACCTTGTAGAAAATCGACCGGGAGAAAATTAAATGCTTAAGGACTGATAATGGCGTGAATTTTTTCTCGATGATTTCGAGAGGTATTGTAAAGACCATGGGATTAAAAGACATAAGACTACACCTTATACCCATAGCGTAATGGAGCTGCGAAAGGTTCAATAGGATAGTGATGGAGAGATGAAGGCCGAGTAGTGCCGGCTTGGAGGAGAAGTTCGGGTTGAGGCTATTGCTACGCGATGTTACTTGATTAACTGTTCTCCAAATTCGCTTCTTGTTGAGAAAACACCTTTGGAAGCATGGTCTGGTAAGAATCCCTCTTTAAGACATTCGTGTTTTTGGCTGTGAGGCATATGCACATGTGTCATATGAAAAAAGATCTAAATTGGAGAACAAGGCTGTCAAATGTATTTTTATTGGCTATAGTGTTAGCATAAAAGGATACAAGCTTTGGAATCCTGATACAGAGAAGGTTGTATGCAACAAAAGTGTAATCTTTCGTGAGTTGAAGCCTTCTACCTTGGATCTAAGTCAGAGACAAAGTCATAAAACAATAAGGATGTAGTTGTAATTCCTCCTACACCGTAGAAAGAGGAATTGAAAATTCAAAATGTACCTGAAACCGAGGAGAGCTCAAGCAGTTCTGAAGTTCTGAAGAAGAAGAACCTCAGCCTCAACAAGTGAGGAGGTCAACCCATTAAAGAAAACAACCTGATAGGTATGGGTTCTCTTTGATTGATTCTACTTGTGCCTATGCTTTGATTTCTAGCATTGATGAGCCTAGGACTGTAAAAGAGGCATTTAGAATGTCTGATTCAGACTCTTGGTTGGAAGCCATGAATGAAGAAATGGCATCATTAGAAAATAATGAAACTTGGAGTTTGGTGCCCTTACCTAAAGGTAGAAAAGCTATTAGCTGCAAATGGGTATTTAAAAATAAGATTGGTCTAGATGGCAGTGTGGAAAAATATAAGGCGGGGTTGGTTGCGAAGGGTTATTCCCAGGTAGAGGGAATTGATTATGGGGAAATCTTTTCTCTCTATCAGATTTATTTTGTCACTTGCAGTAGCATATGACTTAGAGGTCGAATAGATGGATGTGAAGACAACATTTCTTCATGGTGATCTTGAAGAAGAGATTTATATGTCCTAGCCTGAGCACTTTGTTGAAAAAGGTAAAGAGAAACTGGTTTGTAAGTTAAAAAAATCTTTGTATGGGTAAAAGCAGTCACCTAGAATGTGGTACCAGAAATTTGATACTTTTGTATTGTCTTTGGGATTTGTAAGATCAAAATATGATCACTGTGTCTATTATAAAGCAAAGTGATCAAGTTCTTATTATTGCTCTCTATGTTGATGATATGTTGTTCATAGGCAACAGTAAGCTAATGATTTATGATCTTAAGTCTCAGTTGTCTGCTAAGTTCGAAATGAAAGATCTTGGTGCAGCAAGGTATATTCTGGGGATGGAGATAACCAGGGACAAAAATAGTGGAAAACTTTGGCTCAGTCAGAGTAAGTATATCAAGACTGTTCTAGAGAGATTTTTTATGAATGATTGCAAGCATTTAGTTGTTCCAGTCTTGCAGGGAATGAAGCTATCTGTTGAAGACTATCCAAAATCTCCTACTGAGATGGAGGACATGACCAATGTACCCTATGCTAGTGTGGTTGGAAATCTTATGTATGCAATGGTCTGTACAAGGCCAGACATTGCCCAAGCAACGAGAGTTCTTAGTTGGTTTATGGCTAATCCTGGAAGGACACATTGGGATGCTGTGAAAAGATTTTTCAGATATTTGAAGGGCACTTCATATTTTGCTTTGTGTTACCATGGGAACTTGGTTGAATCATAGAGGACTCTTAGTATTCGAGGCTATGTGGATTTTGATTGGGCAGGGGACATTTACAGCAGGAGGTCCACTAGTGGATACATTTTCATGTTGAATGGTGGTGCAGTGAGTTGGATGTGTAAGCGGCAGGCTGTAGTCGCTTTGTCCACTACAGAGGCTGAATACATGGTAGCTACACATGCTTGTAAAGAAGCAGTTTGGTTAAAACGTTTGTGTTCTAACATTGGTTTTGATGCAGGGAAAATAACTATTTTTTGTGACAGTCATCTGAGTGTAATTTGTCTGGAAAAGAATCCTATTTTCCATGCCAGAACGAAACATATAGATGTACAGTACCAGTTTGTACGAGATATGGTGGAGGATGGAAAGGTCAGTTTGGAAAAGGTTGATACTCTGGAGAATGTTGCAAATGCATTGACGAAGCTAGTGAGCACAGACAAGTTTAGGTGGTGTGCCAGTTCAATGGGCCTTAGTGCCCATGATTTTCAGTAATTATGTTGTGCTCTGGAGGTGCCTGTGTGATCTTCATCAAGTGGGAGATTGTTGGAAATATATGCCTAAATCATCACAGGCTGTAACCTCTATTGGGGCCAAGTCGGTGTGACATCTTTTGTGTTTGGCCGACTAGCAGCTTGAATCTTGCTGAATAGTTCCAAGTCGCTAAGACAAGGTTGGTGTCTTGCTGAATGAACTATCGCTGTGACAAGAAGCATTCGCTGTGACCTCTTACTGCGTGGAGATCTCTGGTCGACAGGCCATACATATCGTTTATCGAGGAGACCCTTGGCTGAAAGGCTTGGTTTGGGAAGAAGTCTCAGCGATGAAGAAAAGTCTTGCCGACAGCGTTTAGTTTGAAGTCATCGGGGAAACTCTCGATGAAAGGCTTGTTTCGATATAATGTCACATTGAATATCGAAAGTCTCACGGATGGTGTTACACTTGGAGTCTTCGGTGTAACACAGAGGCTTCGCTAAGAACTCCTAGCGACAATGATTAGTCGCACCGATGATGAGGGGTCTTCGGTACAACTCTTGGCGAATGGTGGTCTCGGGGTAACTTGGAGAACTCGGTAAGAACTCTCAACGAGAGTGGTAAGTCTTGCCGACCGTTTAGTGCTTGATGTAACTTAAAGTCTTCGGAGTAAAGTCTCAACGATAGACGGGTGCCGATGGAAATGCTAATGTTTCGGTATGACTTAGGACCTCGGTATGAAGTCCTGGCAAAAGCGACGAGTCTTGCCAATTGGTGGATGCACTCGGATTAACTTGAAAGACTCGGCGTGAGGTCTTGGTGAGAGCGATCCGTAAGCAGTTGGACCGTTGTGGCAAGTTCTGAGAGGAAGCTCGACAGACAGTGGTGACATGGTTATACTTCGAGATCGCATATGATGTCTGGTTAGAAGATGGTTCAAAGGATTGATGGATTGCTGTGTGATTGTATCAAAGTGATTTCTATTCTGTGAAGATTGTAACTTGAAGGTTCTTGTACAAGTTTGATCATTGTGAAAGTTGTTGTAATCTGACATCAGAAAGATAAGTCAGAACTATGTATGTACAAGGCCAGACATTTCCCAAGCAGTGGGAGTTCTTAGTCGGTTTATGGCTAATCCTAGAAGGACACATTGGGATGCTGTGAAAAGAGTTTTCAGATATTTGAAGGGCACTTCAGATTTTGCTTTGTGTTACCATGGGAACTTGGTTGAATCACAGAGGACTCTCAGTATTCGAGGCTATGTGGATTCTGATTGGGAAGGGGACATTGTCATTGAATCTTAATCTCTCTCTAGCAACTCTAAATAAATTAGTGCAACATAAAAAAAAAGTAAAGAAAAAGATAATCAACATAATTACAGTCAATTATAGTCTACAACCTAAATGTATTGTAAGATGTTTCTTATTTTTTTATCATTATTATATGCACTAACACTTGCAAGATCTTAAGGATACTCCTTCATCCTCCTTGTATGATATTGGTACAACTACAACAGTTCAACAAGAGCAAGTCACATTTGAGTGGTAAGACATCCCTTTTATGTTTTCATTGTCGTTTTTCATTTATCTTTCCTTTGGTCCCTTGAGAGCATGCACTCTTTATCATATTTTATCATATAACCATTTTGGAGGTGGGAATGTACCAACAACCTTTCTCCCTTTATATATTTTGCAAGTTTACAAGTTTTTTATTGATTGAAGTGGATTAACATCTCAATGCTCCTAAACCCTAATACATTTTTCAAAGACTTATCAACAATAAAGTAGGGCACATGGATTACTCGAGCTCTACTGGACTTCAGATCCTAATTTTTGTTGTAAAATAACTTCAAACAATGGTACACCTATGCGGGCCCTAAAACCCTATATTTAAACACTTCTAGACTAGGATTCCCAACACCCTTGTCCTAGCAGTTCTGCTCCAAATTTCAATGTCAAGTTCCTCTATGTATCTTCTCTTTAGATGCACTTTTTGTTTCTTTCATTTTGTTCTATAATTTATAGATTTTGTTACACAGTCCATTTGATCCTAATTCACTTAGTTCAATACAACTCATCATATCAATCACAACACATAGACAAGAAAAAGGTACCAAAACCCTAACAAACCTCTTTGGATCTCCTTTGGGACAACAACCAAATAGTAACTCTTGGTTAATTTTGGCTCCCTAATATTTATGATCAAAGAGAATTGATCTAGTTTAAGTCATTTAGGCTATATCTCCTTTCACCATATTACATTTTGTGAACCTGACTTAGCTTACATTTGTAGGTATTTTTATTTTAATCACATATATTATCTGATCTAATTTACTTGATCAAAATATTTTATTTTTTGAATATATTATTTACTATTGCACAAATTGTATTTTAGTAAAGTATTATTTAAGTATTGTTCTCTTATGTTATTGCCAAAACATAAAACCTAAAACACCTTCTATTCTTCTAACATTATATCAACATATCCATCTTGTCATCACCTTCTAAAAAAAAATTCTCTTCTTTTCTTACATCATTGATAGATGTTTCTTTTTAAACTTTGGCAGCCCTTCTTCAAGTGATGATGAAGATAACACTTATCCCTCTCACAAGATATATATAAGTTCTTCCCTCATTTTAAACCTCTAATCAATCTTAATCTCTCTCTAGCAACTCTAAAGTAATTAATGCAACATCAAAAGCAAGAAAAGTATAAGATAAGCAACACAATTACAATAAATTATAGTTTGCAACCTAAATAAAGTTTCATATTCATGTATTGTAAGATGCTTCTTATTTATTATCATTATAATATGCAATAATAGTTGTAGGATCTTAAGTATACTCTTTCATCCTCCTTGTAAAAGATTGATACAACTACATCAATCCAACAAGGGATTCATATATGAGTGGTAAGATTCCCCTTTTATGTTTTCATTATCATTTGTCATTTATCTTGCCTCTAATCCCTCGAGAGAACACACTCTTTATCATCTATCATCATAGTCATTGTGGAAGTGAGAACACTAATATAGGGTTTGACTAAGGCAAGCCCCTATACAACACAACCTTTCTCCCTCTGTCTATTTTCTAAGCTTACATGTTTTCTACTAATTGAAGTGGATTTAACATATCAAGGCTCCTAAACCCTAATGCATGTTTCAAGGATTCATCATCAACAAATTAGGGCACATTTGTTACCCATGCTCTGTCAAGATTCAAATTTTGATTTCTATTTCCAGAGACCTTTAGACATTGGTACACCTATGCAAGCCCTAAAACCCTAGATTTTAGTACTTCTAGACTAGGGAACCCAGTGCCCTTGTCTTGTCAATTCTTCTCCAAATTTCAATGTTAGGTTCCTCTTTATATCTCTTCTCCATACCCACTTTCTATTTCTTTTATACAATTTCTATATTTTGTTACACTTAGTTCCTTTGATCCTAATTCACCTAGTTTAATATAAATAATCATATCAATCACAACACGCACACAACAAAAAGGGACCAAAATCCTAACCAGCCTATTTGGCTCCTCTTTGACGACAACCAAATAGTACTACTTTGTTAATTTTGGCTCCCTAATGTTTATGGTGGAAGATAATTGATCTAGTTGAATTCATTTAGGCTAGATCTCCTCTCATAATCTTACATGTTCTTGGTATCTCTATATTTTATGTGACCAATATTTTAGGTTGTGGCTATTATGGATGGTATTATTGAGTTAACACTCAATGAATTTGGTTGTATGAACATGCAATATTTGTATAAATTTCACTAGAATTATGAGTAGATCTTTGTCATGATTGTATTTGAATATGTTACATAAATATTATTTAAAATGGGGAGATGTTAGAATACTATTTTTTGATCTTGAGGATAAAAATTGTTGGAGAGATGTATTATAATATGTTTGTAAATTTGTAAATTAGAATTACTACTTATGTTTATTCTAGGTGCTTTATTACTACAGTGTTAATTTTTTAAATGAAAGAAAATGAATGTGTATATTTTCTAGAACATTAAATATGAATTTGAGCATCATATTTATGAAAATTGGTTGACTAACTAGTAGAACTTTTAAATTCATACATTATATCAAGATCATGACATTGAACAATAACTTGATAGCCTTACTATCATCCTTGATATATGCATAGAGAGTTTAGAAGTTGAGATTAAGGGATAATATTTTTTAAGAGCTCTAGGGATTTAGTGAGTTGTGCTTGTATTCTATTGTATAATTGTAATGTAATTACATGTGTAGGCGAGTTGTTTCAAAATAGGAGTTAAACATATTATTTTATATTATGTCATTTTGAAAATTTATTCTATTAAATATGCAATCCTTATGTCTTATTCACTAAACCTTGGCCAAGGTTGATTTTGGTGAAATTGACCAATTATATGTATTTAGGGTACATAACTGACTTGTGATTCTCTTTATACTAGACTTCACTAACTTTATCCCTATATAGTATTCTACTATGACCATGCACATGAAGAGTTGGGTTCAATTGTAATAATATTCAATTGTATTTTTTGATTTATAAATATATCATGGCTATATGGAATCACTACTTACTAACCATTAAGGTCACAATTATTATAATTACCAAGTGGAAATGTAACGCCCGTCGTGCAAACCCCAGAGAACAAACATTGCAAACAATTTTTTTTTTAAAATAACATAAAGTAAACATGCAACTAAACATTAAACACATTTACATTGCACATTAATATCTTAACGTTACATTCCCTAGGGCACGCGAAGTTACATCACAACACAACAATAACAAAAGTAAAAGATAATATTTAAACAACTTATCCAATAACATTACAAAACCATTAATAAAAGTACATCCATGAACCAAGAGTGAGATTATCAATACATCACATATTACAATCATAAAGAATCTCTTACAATAATGTTACAAAGGATCCTACATATTACATCATCGTTTAAACATTAGATTATAAGTTCTCAATAATGAGTTACAATAAATTTCCCAAACATGTGGGATAATACAAAGTACAATAATATCAGAATTACAAATGAACCACTAGAACAAACTCCAACTGAAGGTATGCGACGAAGATAGAATGCTGATGGGGAACCCAACGGGTGGGGAGCACGTTCCACCCAACCATGTGAGTTATAAATAACTCACCCCCCGTGCTCAAAGATGACAAGAAAGAGATCACGACCATGAATGCCAAAACGACTCCAACAAAACAATATAATACAAAACTCAAGTACAACATCAAGGATTACAATGACATAACCAACAACATTCACGAGTCAACATCATAACTTAAAGTCATAGATCTCATCACATCAAAAAAAGGAAATAACCATTAACCAAGTAACGAAAGAACATTCATAAACATTTACAAATGAAACTAGCACAATGAACATAATACCATTCCAGAATAACTAATGCAACATTCAAAATACAAATTCCAGAGGCAATAAGGAAACAAGGCAAACGGGTGTCTAGTGGAGAGTGTCATCGCATAGCTTTCATAGGTTATCCTGGCCCTTCCTCCTAACTGAGGCGCCAACGTCCATCTATGGATATCCTGGCCCTTCCTCCTACATGAGGTGCCCACACCATAGGGTAGCTCATGCGGAGCCGATAACCTCTCGTGAGGACAAGGTTACGACTTTGCCGACCACGACCTTCTCAGTCTATCATTAGTCTGCGATAGCCCTAATGCATAGACGAGGTATCCAATATTAATTATCTTGTGTGTTTTACTACCCATCCCCCTAAGTTCTATTTTTAGGTTATCACTTGTTATACTACTCTTACGTGGGTTATCCTGAGCTCTTCCTCCTTTCGAGGCGTCGGCCCCCATGAAGAGCCACTCTCCCTAAGACCCCTAACATCAACCAAAACTAGGCAAGGGTTGTACCAAAACAGATAAAGCATATAACTCAAGACCAAGCCATGCGAGGCATTACTCATCTCGCAATAATTCATAAACAAAACTCAACAAACCTGTACAACCCTTCCAAGCATAATACAAATAAATTTCAACTCCAAGAGTACAACCAAAATGAGGATAACATTCAAAGATTAAATCATGCCTCTGGAACTAAGTTTCACAATTACAACAGGGTTCCCACATTGACTACCCTAAACAATAACCATAAGGGAATAGAAAATTCAAAATTAACTTTACAAGATTGCACCATTAAATTTAATTCATTCCCAAATTACTCAATTAGTTAATTTCCCCAAATCACTGGTCATTCCAAAATAATATTCCAATATGAGAAAATATAATTGTCTTTATATGTGGATACATATACCTATACAACACGAAATAAGACTAATTTTCTATTTAAATTATTTATTCAACATGATTAAATAATAAAATAATGCCCTATATATATAAACATTTATTGAGATATTAAATATAATACACCATGTAAAAATCAACTGAAATATTTAATTCAGATATTTACTTAAAATACACCATATATATATATATATAAAGAAAAACACTCACAAATGAAACAAAGGCCGTCGGCCTTGGTACTGCCTGCAATAGTCTTATTGACTGCTCCACGCAACAGTCATTAAGACTGCTACGCACAACAGTCTGTAAGACTGCTGTGGTAGTACTGCCGCGGCAAGGGGTACGGGGAGGGGGGTACGGCTATGGCCGTCCCTCCCCCGAACTCCCAAAAAGACAACTTTTCCTTTTTTTTTTTTAAATAAAAAAGATTTCTCCATAAAAACCAAATGGTACAAAAATTCGGCCTGGGAAAAAATGAACCAGGAAAAAAAATAACTTAAAACAATTTATAAATATATATCAATATATATATATATATATATATATATGTGTGTGTGTGTGTGTGTGTGTACATGGCATATACACACACACACACACATATATATAAAACAAAGCACACTCATTTCTGTGTAAAACACAGAACAATATATATATATATATATATATATATATATATATATATATATATATATATATATATATATATATTATAGGAAACAAATATTTCAAATCTGTTAAAAAAATAAAATAAAAAGATTCATCTTTTTCACAGCAGAATGCTACAATAAAATTGGGTAATTTTTAACTAAAGATCGATAGCCTTTCTTTTTGGTTTGATATACAAAAAAAATCCTAAATTTCTCAAAGAATTTTCTTTCACAAGATGACACACTTATACAAAGTTAAACAAAACATATTCACAGATTGATAACTAAATCTCAGATAGATTCTTCTTTTGCAAACACAAATTCATTCAAACCATAATTTTTATTTCTTTTGCAGATTCAGAGAAATCAAAGGTAGAGAAGGGAACCTGGAGTCTTGTGCTGCTGATTCTTGATGAAGCTTGCTTGATTTCAACAGTCTTTTCGAACAACTTTTCGTTCCTTCTTCAAAATCTCCACTCCAAAATACCGTGCTCAAATTCAAATCTAATATTCTACTCAGAAAATCCTTCCTAGAAACATGAAACAATAGAATGACAAATCCCTTTCCAGAAACTTCTGAAGATCTCAACATTCAAAGTCATTATTTTTTTATTTTATTTATTTATTTTACTTCTATCTGAATCTTCCTGTACCTAAAAACTCACAATTATGCAATTACATAAAAGATACCTCTTTCCTTTTCGAAAACTCTAAAAAAATCCAATATAAAGAAACTATCTAATTTTATTCCATTTTTTTAGCCAATACTTAATTCTCATTCGTCCTTTTATCTTTTCTATTCTTTTATTTATTTATGTTACCTTTTATCAATACTTTTTGTTTAAAATTTCCTTTTGCAAGCTTTACTTGCTATGCACATAATTTAATTTATTTATTTTATAATTATCTTCAACAAGGTAATTTAATTAAATTAACAAAACACAATTTAAATATTTAATTAACATTTAACTAAAACACATGACTTTTAAAATAAACCTTTTAAATATTTAAATACAAATTAATTTAACATTATGATAAACAATTATTACAACCATTTAATTAAATAAATCACAACTTATAAAATACCAACGTACAATACATACAAACAAGACACTACACAAACCACAGTAACAAATTACTGAAATGACAACACAACGACACACAATACCATTCGATCGGGACAGTTTGACAACATGGGACGGGGTGACTTCCTTGTCATCTCTGTTTCAACATTATGCCGTTGGGTTATTGGTGCTCGCCCTGTCCTGCTGAAGCAGGTGTAATCGAGACTACGTACCTGCAATCCCTGCATCCAAACAAAGTTGTATACATGTACATATATATATAAAATCAATTCATTACATTGCGAGAAGGAATTGCAGCATAGCAGGGCACTCGCGAACGAGTGATGCTACCCTGTCCTTTCATCACATCTATTCTAACAATTAAAATATAAAAGATGAAATAACATTTCTAAACTAACAGATCATATCATAACATAATTTATTAAATCACTGCATCATAATATATCTCTAAAATCAACTAACATCACCAAACTATAATGACATATCAAATAACAATGTCCTCAAATGTATAAGCATAATCACCAAATAGTCTACTAACCAAACCACCAAACCAAACAATAATAGTACCATCACAGTATCAAAGTATCAAATCAAAACAAAGAAACTAATGAGTCCAATTAGAAAACAAGAGGGTTATTACAGGAAATGTAATCTAGATGATGAATCATACCGATATAATAATTTGGTTTCACCAAAGGGAAATAAAATTAAAAAGTTAAGAATATTATTATTAGTAAAATTATTGGGCATATATCCTCATATGGTGATCTAATGGATATAGTGTTGCCAACTATCTTGAGTATGAATTAAGTATCAATAATGTCTAAAGAAATTTTACAAGTAGTATTGTATGTCCCTTAAACCTTAGATGATTCTTATGTTCCCTTCTCGATGCATGATGTGCTTTTTCAATAAAGATATATAATATAATAGGATTATGATACTTGATATCATTAAATCATATTATGTTAAGACTCTACTTGGAGACATAAAAGTATGTTTACATACTTTTTGTATTGCGACAATATATTGACTATTTCATTTTTCCCTATGCTTTGATATGACAATGCCTATATTATATCGATTAATATGCATAATTTTTTTGTAAGGATTTGATTGTTATAAGGTTAATAATTGTACGTATAAAATTGGGTGGGACAATGAAACCTATTTTTTTATAATAAGACTTTCATATAAAGTGGGTATTAGTGTTAGTTGAGCTATATATATGTATACAATCCTATACATAGAATAGGATGATAGAATAATTATCATAAGTTTTAAAATAAATAAATGAAACATTCCATACCAAGCGAGAAATTTGAAAGGGTTTGAATAGATCTAGTATGAAATGAGCTATTTATCCTAATGGGTATGTGTAGAGACTTGAACTGGTGATTACTTTGGAATTTTGAGCATTATGAGTTTTATGAAAGGGTCACAATTTGGTTGTTTATTATTTATAAGTAACCAACCTAGCCTATGTGTTAATGAGATGATTTTGTAAGGGACTCTAGGAGGTTCATGTTGAGTTATGAATTATAACAGGGTGAGGTTTAATTTGAGATCTTGATGCCCTTGGATGAAAATACTTTAGGATATGCTTGCTAAACTAGGAACATGCTTGGGTTTTTAATACTAGTAAGAATTATTTATTTGTTGGGAATCATTTAAAGGAACCTTGTTGAGATATGAAATAATAATTTATAAATTTTGAGTTTTATTATTAATTAATAAAACTTTAGGAATAATGAATATTTTGGTTTGACCATGTTGGTAAATGGTGATTTGTTGCACTAGATGGTTTTAATCCCTTCTATGGTCTTCCTCATATACCATCTCACTTCTATGTGAAAATTTTCTTGAGTGGTTATCAAAGCTAAGGTTTATGAATTCTATGTGTTTGATCCTTGAGAGATCAAAGTAAGGAGAACTACATGTGACTTTGAAATAATTTTGAAGTGGGTATGTAAATTACAATCCTTGGGTGAAGGATGTCATGAACTTAAATTGGTAGTGAAAGTTTTAGGGAATACATCCAAGGTTTGGGGTTGTTACTTAAATAAATAATTCCTCTCTCCTAAATTCTTTCTAGATTGAGGCTAAAATTTTCCTCGAATAGTCATGAATTCATCTTCCCAATTAATATGTCCCCACTATATAGGAATGAGCCAAAAAAAGGCACCATGTATCCTCATCTAGTTTATCTACTTTGAGGTTTCTAGTGCTTTCCTTTCAAACAAATCCTCTATACCTAGATGGAGTTTTAGAGTCACCATCACAATGGTCTATCTCTAATGTGAATGAATGAGAATGCCTCTAGACTTGTTAGAACTAAAATAATTAGAGTTTATGTGTTGAACACTATGACAACATTGTGTCTTGGCTCAATGAGGAGTATAGGAAGGTATATATTAGGCTCGAGACTTAGTGACTTCTATTCTTCCAAGAAATAAGAGCATGATAAACTTAGATATGGAATTGCTATGAATGAGTTATATAAACATACAAAATTTATGTTTACTGATTATGTTAATCTCATCTAATGGTTTGAACAACCCTTATTATGTGTGGATGATCTAGCTACTATAAATATTAATTAGCATGGATATATGTTGAGTTTAAGATAGACCTCCTTATAATTTCCATTACAAGTAGTGGGAAAGTAATAGTGAGCATTGTTGAATATGGTATATTATTTATCTTTCAAAAACCTATGAGACTATGTGTATAGGTTTATCAATCACTTCATGTTTGTATGTAAGAAAAAAAACTACCAAGTTCTTGTGGATCTTTGTGATATCTTGATTATGCATGCTTGAATATAAGATAGAACCACATGTTAGAGCTGAGTTTAATATAGGTATATGGGTATTTGGCTATCCCCTATACTCTGTAGGTGATGGATCCTAAATATTTATTCATTATATATTATGGACTAGATGCCATTCACCAATATTCTAGAGATGCAATATTCTAGGAGCTATTTGTGTTATGATACACAAGGGTTTTTATTGAATATCATTAATATCGTGTAGGTGAAATCTGTTAGGAGTAATTTTCATACCTTAGAGTTTAACTAACTATCACTGATGGAATGCAGATGATGAATGCTAAGATTCACCCATGGTATGACATTGCTTAACTAGCTTTCACTAGTACCATGTAGGTGATAGATGGCAAGAGCTACCTCATACTAAGTGGGACTAACTTTCACTAGTGATTCTAGAGATGCAATATTCTAAGAGCTATGTGTGTTATGGTACATAAAGGGGTTTTATTGAATATCACTAGTATCGTGTAGGTGAAATATGTTAGGAGAAATTTTCATACCTTAGATTTTAACTATCATTGATGGAATGCAGACGATGAATGCTAAGATTCACCCATGGTATGACATGGCTTAACTAGCTTTCACTAGTACCATGTAGTTGATAGATGGCAAGAGCTACCTCATACTAAGTGGGACTAACTTTCACTAGTGCAATGGAGGTAATATCTATTAAGATCCATTGACTCACATGGTTCAACAAGCTATGAAAATATTATTAATAGCCAAATGCATTGTTTTTTGTTATAGTTGTGATGCAGAGGGTCTGGGACTTTGAAGGAACACAAAGATTTCAAGGATTAAAGTGATACAATTTCTAACCCCCTTCCAAGCACCCTAATGGAGACAAGGCTTAATGATGCACTAATCACTTGTATGCTCTCTTTATGGAACCAAACCCTTGGAACACCCTTAAGAGACTTAAGCAAATTTTTCTTGAACTTTCACAAAGCCCCAAACCTCTGTCTCAAACAAAACCTACTTTTTTGCACCTTAAGTAGCCTTCTAGCCCAATTAGGCCTCTAGCGAAGGATTTTAGACTTTGCTCTCAATCTTCCCAAAGGAACATCCAATCTAGTGATTGATTCAGTTGTTTTTTATGATGGAAAACAACATATCCAAACCCTGATATCACTTGCTTCAGACAATCCCTTCCAAAGCCTACTGTTTCCTCAAAAACTAGGCCTAATTAGCCCTCTTTTTCAAAGCAACCCCTCTCTAAACTCAACCCCTGACCATGAAAATTTCAATAGTATCTTAAAATGTTCTCAAACCAAGGATTCCAAGTTTTTAGGCCTCTATGACACATCTAACACGCTCAAACACAAAACCCTCCTTAAATTGGTTCAAAACTAGGGCTTCTTGGTTCTAGGCCTTCCAAACACTTCCAGATCCTAATTTTAGACTTTTCACCATTAATTCAACATTTCTCAACTATTACAACTCAAAAATATATCACTTTTTAAGGCAGATCCTCCACTGCTATACCCTAGGGTCCATCTTCATGCTCTTTGCTTTGCTAAATCACTGTGCACACATTAGTTTTCCTCTTCCCTGCACATTAATTTGTTAGTTTATTATGGTACATGTTAAATGTGATCCATTTCATAGGTGTTTAGACATTACTCCATGAAATGGATCATTCATTCATTAAAAACTCTCAAAACAAGTGCAAAATATGTCTTTTCCTGTAGACAGTCAGTAAAGATGTACAAGAATTGATCCCCTTTGCTTATCAGTGCATGAAAGTGGTGTTAAAACATGTAAATATAAACTCCTAAAGCATCCAACTGCATATATCTTCAATAGGAATCAGTGGTTCATCAAGAAAACACAGAAAAATGCAAGAAAACAAAATTTATTGAGTTTTCTGAGAACAGTCTGTACAATGCTTGCTCCAAACGCCCAACCTCCGTACAAATGATTATTTTGGGTTATAAACCCATTCCCCAACTGCCCAAACTATTTTGCATTGATTTTATTTCATTAAAGTGCTTAAATCTCCTAAAACCCATTTACCCGCCTAAATTGGAATTCAAATATTTGAATTTCCAATCTTGAAATTTATTAAACTCCACAAACTAAAACCTACTGGATCTTCAATATCCAACCTTATTTGACCTACTTAAAGCATTATATTACTAATTAAACCCCTAGAACATGACAATTCCATTTACATAGCATTTTGGTCCTAGGGTCCTTATCAGGACCCTTAGGACAATTGACTCTCTTAACACATTTATCCTTTCCAAATGCCATTATAGGCTTTAAAAGGTCATAGTTGATGTTTTGATTTGCTTGATAGGTCTTCTTGACCCCTGTGCCCTCCTGATCCTTGAAGAGCTCCTTGAAGGCCTTGGGTGCTCCTGTACCAAGTTGTGACTTTTTGGTGATTACCACAAGTAGTAAGGATGCTCACTTGTCTTCATAGTTGATGTTGAATTGGTATAAATGATGGGACCCATGTGTAGCATAGGGTGAACTAATACTATTATTTTTTCTTGGGATGTATTTAAGGGATTATGCATTAGAGAACTAGGTAAAGGGGAAGTTGCTTGTAGTAAGGTTCTAACCAAATATTTTTGCTAGTTGCTCACTATGTGTACATATGATGATATTGAGTTATTCACATTGTGTATTTGTGTTGTATGCATGTGAAATCCACACAATGCATATGTCATAATGCATGAGTTATTCACATTGTGTATGCGTGTCTATGGATGGGCTATTCATTATGTATATGTGATGTATGCATAAGCTAGTTGCATGGGGTACATATGCTAGTCACACTATGATTATGTGATGCATGCATGATCAATTTGCAATGTGTATATTTGATGCATCCATGAGTTATCACATTTAATGTATCTAATGTACATGCATGATTTAGTCACATTGTGTACATGTTTTGTATGTATGAGATAATCACAATGTGTAAATGTGATGAATGTATCAACTAATCACTATATAGATTTGTGTGTTCATACATTGATATTGGAATATTGGTAATAATTGAATGGAAAGTATTTATTAGAGTACTATTATATATGGATTGGTTTGAAGCATTAGTTCAATTATTAAATTAAATTTAATAAAAGGTTAGAGACTTAATCTCAAATGTGAGGATGATGACTTTATGTTATTGGTGTATGAATTGTAAAGCCTCTAATTCTTAAGAAGTGATATGTATGAAGGGCCATTATGAATGAGTCCTTGAAGTTTAGGTCTAGGTGAAGGGATGATCCTATCATTAATACTAGAATACCATATTTTAGTGTAAGTATAAATCATGATATAGAGTTGTTGCCATGACTATAGATGGTAAGGCTTTGAAGTTGGTACTTCCAATTTGGATAGAATATGTTTGGTTGATTAAGATAGTACAAACGATACAATGTTATTAGGAAAACCAAATTTCTAGTAACTAGGGTGAGTTATCTATATACATTGAATACCTCATGAACCTAGTGAACTCAAATGCACTAGCCCAAATCTCCTAGCAACAATGGATAGAGGATCTCAACAAAGTGATGTATGAGGAGTGGTGAGTACAACTACACCTTGTAGTCCCAAGGAGAAAGGTTGATAAGATAATTCATGTAATGCTATCACAAGGTAAGCATTGAATCTAGTGCCATGGAAAAGTTCAAAGACACAATTGATGAAGAGCTTATTGCATTAAAGGATCACCTACCTATGTTGTGAAGGATGACTAGGGTACCATTTATTGTTCTCTTATGGAACAATATTCTTTTTCATGGCAACCCAAACTTGCACTTGAAGTAGATCAAAGCCATCAAGTAGAAAAAACACATTTTTCTGTAAGAAATTTAGGTCCTCAAAAAAAGCAATGAAAAATAAGTGTTCTTTCACTAAATTTACCTAGAGAAAATAATGAAATAAAGGATTGAAGAGCTACTAAAATGGAACTATAATTATGAAATTTAAATGAACAAAATACAACACTTAGTTAAATTTTGAAGATGGAAAAGTGATATTAAAGATGTTAGGAATTCATTAACCATTAAATGTTAGAATTTTAAGGTATTGATTAAAAATATATTTTAATATATTTATAAATTGATTATATGTTGCTCTAGTTTAGATCCATGCCTACAAAAGTGAATTGACACATAGACTTAAACCTATATCAACAAGAATGAATTGACATAAATGTGGTTGATTGGAAACACTTCACCTTGATCTTTTCCGATGTAAATATTAATAAGGAATAGGTAGGTTTACACACATTTGGGGAATCTACTTGTTCATGAGGGTCATGTTCTCCTAAGTCAGAATCCTAGATGAAGTGATTATAACAAGAATAATGGTTGAGGACAATAATCAAGCATTCAATTGACCTACGATGATGTATCTTTTAATAACTTGTTGCATGGTGTTCTTGATGTTCTTTGATTATTCTTTTATCGTTAGATTCCTAAGATGTCTCCAGTGATTTCAAATGAGCAAATGGATGGTAAATACAATAATGTAGCACACTTGAATCAACACAAAAAACTACACTAAATTAAACATCGATGGTTGGCAAGATGTAAATATAAATTTTAAAAGTTTAAAAAATTATGATTTAAATTTATAATTACAAAACTATTATGAGTCAATTTTACAACCATAAATTTGATCTACAATGATAAATAAAAATTCTAAAAATTGAAACCAATTTATAAAAATATATAATAATAAGAATAGTAAAATGATATTGCAAACAAAATTTGTCCAACAATTTACTACTTATAAATTTGTTATTAGATTAAAAACACATTATTAGAAAGGGCCAGATCGTAAGGGAAATGGATATGAGTATGCAATTTTCCCCATTAGTTTTTGGCGAAAAATAGCATACAAGGAAAAAGCAACAATTTAAATGAAGGGAGAAATAATGATCACCTCAAAAAACAAAAAAGTAACTAGCCGTTGCACCGCTGAACGCTCTTCAAATACAAATTAAGCTTTCAAAGCTCTGCATTTCTTTATTCTATCATTTGTTGGTGTATGTGAAGCGAGTTTAGGTGGTGATCATCACATTGTGAAGATCCATGTGGACGAGAAGCAATAACGATCAATTCTTCTTCTTCTTGGCAATGCCCACTGGAAGAAATCGCAGATAGCAAGGGCCACTTGCTTATACTCAAACCATGGCAGAGGGAGGAGGATCTTCCAGCCTTCTTGCTTCTCTGAACTCTTCTTTTTACTACTTCCATTCAAGAAAATGCTGACAACTGTGCGAGATGGTGGAGCCAAGCTATTCTATCCTTTGTGACCTCTCTGGTTCTTGTACGATTATGCACAAGCTGATTCTTCAAGGGAATGTTGTGAAGATGTTGCAAAGGGACAAGACTGATTTGAGGGCTCTGAGCAGATGCATTCAATGGTTGAGAATGAAGGGCCTCAGCCTGCTAAGAGTGTGAAAGTTAAATTGGGCTCTCTCAAATGGTGCACTCAATTCTGTCTTCCCATTACCTTGACATCTATCTCAGGCCTCGTCCTATGGTCTTGCGAGTTAATTTCTGGCAGCTAGTTAATTGGTAAGATCATTGCATATAGGGTGATTAATACTTAACAACAAAATAATTTATAGCACATTTTGCGTAAGAATTACTTTACATGGAATTTTCCCTTAAAAACTACAAAATCCTGATGCCGAAAAGAAAGAGTCAAGAACCCAAAATATGATAGGTTTTTGCCCTTGGGTGTCTAAGCTATTTTGTCTTGCAAATCTGAGAATCCATAAGCTCTGACATTGAAACTCTAGAATCTCTTAGAATAATATGAATAAGATTTCACGCTCTTTGTATGTACAGTTTGTACACTTTGCTTGATTCTTTTGTGGGTATTAATACTCATTGCAGACAAGTACATCACTAACTTTGCTTTGTTTTTACACAAATTGGCATGCTTGACTTGGTCTTTTTAGGATTGGTTTAAGAGGGGCAACTTCAGGAGGAGTGGGAGGCAGAACGCTTAAATAGAAATAAAGAAAGAGCTGGGTGACAATAGAATTGATATGTTTGATTTGCTTTCCTGGACAACTTGCTGCCATGATGTCTGTTCGTGAATATATTCAAGTCTTGAGGTATGTCTTCAACATCTGAATGCACAGATCAGTGTGTTTCTTGTCGAATGCATTGCTTTTGATAACAGGATAACTTACTCTGTGGCTTGAACAAAACTACATTGCACAGCATCCTCAAACAAACCGATGCCTAAAGGCACACCCATTATAGGGAGTTTTTCATTTCTTTGAAACTGATTGGGAGTGCCAGAGATCGATTTTAAAAATTTATATTTCCCCTGTTCTGAAGCTACTTTTCATTTATTGAGATTTATCCATTTGGTTTGCAGTCAAAGTGGGATTTACATTGTTTCCTGGCAATATGTTCAGCATAAAGGTGTTATCAGTCCTTTGCTGATGATTATGCCTTCAAAGCATAATTAGCCAATTGACGTTCTTATAACTGAATAGCCTCATAAATGGACTCTAATTTTATCTTCCTCTCCTTTTTAGTGTTAAACTGCAAGGGAAAAACGAGCGAGCAGAAGATTGTTGTTTCTATGCACATTCTTAGTGAGAAAACATTGCATTTTTTTTTTATGTTTTTCTGTTATTTGTGGGTCTGCTTTATTCTGCTATTATTTTTGCTTTAATTCTATTAAATCTTAAGGATCTACAATAAATTGTTGTTAATTTGATCCTGCAATAAAGTAATCTCATTATGGACATTAGCTAATCCATGCTGCAAATAGTTGCCACAACAATAAATTCATTCCTGTTATCTCCCTTCCATTCCTATTGTATTCTTCAAACACGGATCATGGTATTAGTTTTTGCCATGCTTCTAAACTAGCTATACACCATATCATCAAAAAGTTTTTTCATCTACTCATTATGATCATCCATTACTCATCATCTTCTCTGGTTTTAATCTTGGAGTCTAGTCCACAGTATGAGCCACGAAGTTGCCATTGTCATTCTCTGTTATATCTCATCGTGGCTCTGATCAATACCAATTTTCTCACTATCATATTCATCATCATGCTTGATCATCTGAATGCTGTCATATGAGTGGTGAGGTCCATCACTCTCCACACTTCTGGCCTGCTTAGTATTGCTCTATTCATTACTTACTTCGATCTAGCTGTAGTTGTCAAAAGCTTCCTCATGACCTTATGTAGTCTTATTGGAAATGCTACAAGATTTGGAGGAGAAATCTGCTTAATTCTGCCCAGTTGGTTGTATGTTGCACCATTTTTTATCATTCAGGTAGCAAACAATTCCTCAATTCACTCTCTCGAATTTTCATCTGAGTACTAACCTGCATAACAAAATGCCAAAAATTGACTTCACAAATTAAATCAGTAGGTCTTCTTTCCTCTCCTTATCCATCCATGTTCCTCTTTTCCCTTGAGAATCGCAATGCCTCAGTAGACATGACAAACCTTAATTTAACAAAAAAATGATTATATTGTCGAATGGGCTACACTAAATATCTCCCTGTGAAATATTTCTGCGTACAACCCTAGACTGCTCTGAAATGATGTATTTTTCAAGAAATTTTTGCCAAAATACAATAACAATGAGATACACAATAGTTTCAACTTTCAAGCATATGACAAATTAAGTACTCTCTAACATTTGTTCCAGATTATTCAAGGACCATCTAAAATAAAATGATTTGGGTTCCAAAAAAGAAGACCAAATTAGATCTAACCTTTGAAGTATCAGATATCATCTTTCTCTTCCTGGTGCATTGATGGGTGCACATACTTGCAATTAGGACATTGCCTTGAAACCTTAGAGCACAGACTGTGGCAACCATCTCTGTCGTGTCATTCGTATTGTTTTCCTCCTCAAGCTAAGCAGCATTGTTTAAGTCTGAGCATGAAGGCTCAAAGCTCTTGCCATCATTCTCTTGTGATTTAAGAGGGAGGTTAAGCTCAAGATCCAACCTCAAGTCCTTCGACGATTGATTAGGACTACCATGTCCACCACCTCTTGGATCTTGACAAGTCTAGTTCAGTTTGGTGCTTCTGTTAACATAGTGGATCCTTCTAGACTGCTCAAAACCAGTGAAAAATGTTCTTATTAAAATATGAACATTATTAAAATTCGACACCCCATTAGAAAACTTTCTAAACAGTTTAAAATTGGACAAAATCACCGTACAGACTAAAAATTGGAAACTACAGAGGTTGTAAACAAGATATACAGAGCAACAAAAGGATTTTCCATCTACATAAGTGATTCATATTATGTACTTAAATGGTAAAACTATAAAATATTTAAAGAATCTGTACATCAAAAAATTATAAAATTATTATGCCATCCAAATTGTGTACCCATTTTTGCTCAAAGAAACAAATAATTGAAAAGCAGGATTAAAGAGTGTATTCAGTGTAGAGCCAATATAGAAATTTACTTTATTATTATTATTATTAATTTTAAGTAACAAAATTATTGGTTTGATTTTATATGTAAAATCAAGGATCCATTAATCAAGGGTCAGCTAACAAAAAAACCAGCTTATCATTACTCTATGAGAATGCGTATCTAGGGCATGAAATAGCAATAGTACTGTCCACATAAAAGAATACGATAGATGGTATAAACTTCCATGTAAATGACATTGATTTATAAATCTACTTGAATTGTAGCTTATGGGTAGTTCATAAAATAACAATTCAATGTTAAGATAAAAGTGAAGTAAATACAACCTCTACTCACATATGCATTCATGTATTTCTCTTTTAGAATATAATTGATAACAAAATACACAATTCCTACCTCTACTGTATAGCTTCTATAGAATAAAACCATCTTATAACCACTGCTTACTAAGGATGAAGTAGCTGTGTGTTAAATGCCACACCAACTAGGCCGTTCTTAGGGTCTTTTCTCAATATGGAGAGAGTGTTTATGGCATCACCTTAAAATCCCTTGCTATCTCTGATCTCCAATTCCATTTAATAAAGACCATTGAGATTATGATGATAATATTCCTTTTAATAGGTCTCTTTTCCTGTTGTAATTGCTTTTTCCATTTAGACTTGTATTTTCCATCCTTGGATAATTCTGAAAGCCTATTCAAATATAAATTCACTTAAAACCAAAGATATGATCTAGGAACTGGTGAAAGTGAATTCAGTTGCCTTACAACTACATTCTGCAGTCATGAAATGTAGGTATATTTCCAAATTTTTCAGTTTAACACTTCCATCTTCTGATCAATGTGTGTCCTTTTGAGAGAAATATTTTTTATTGCAAAGAATGCCTAAATGTAGGGATGAAAATAAATGAAGCTGATAATTAGTGATATGTGATGTTGGATCTGTCTATTTTCTCCTTCCAAGGGAAACAGGGGCGTGTTAATACTGAATTGTTTAGGACTTTGTTTTGTAACCAAAAATTTTCTTAATTCAACTATACATAAGTTGTGATTGTGGGTGCATCAATCTGTTAGGGAAAACAAACTAAACAGCTTATACAATCTATCATAAACTTTTTAAATTTTTTTTTACAGCATTTGCTTTGTATCCCAAAGCTTTTAGAATAAAGTAGGTATCTTTTCTTGAAGGACTCATTTATGACTCTGTTGTAGTTCCGATCTTCAACTTGCAATTGCACTTCAGTAGCAACAGGAGAAACATACACAACAACAACGACAACGATTGAGACATTATTCTGTGGCAGCTAGTTCCAAGATGGTAACAGGTCCTGAGGTATGGATTTGAATTTCATGACTGCAATTGATAGGATTTATATTATTATCTTGTGGATCACCTAAATATTTGTGCAATTAGCCTATTCTCCATGGCCATAATGTTCGATACAATTAATAAATAAAAATAAGAATCTGCAAGCTTTGTTGAATTTCAATCAGAACCCAGTTAGGATCCATATTTGATAGGAAAATACTAAATAGTTTGCAAAGCGCTACACCGGCTTGCATTTTTTGGGGGATTTCAATTTTTCTTTTTTAATTATTGGCATATTTATACTTGAAACATAGCATCAATGCATGATGTCTGGAAAGAAAGGTCTAAAAGATGTTTGCTGGGACGTAATGCATTTCTTATCAATAATAAGTTTTAGTTGCATGGTTTGTGTTTTGTTATGTTGTTCACAAAGCTATCCATTCAAAGTTTCCCGATGTCCTCAGTAAATTGTACAAAATCTTCTCCAAAATATGCTATTAGTATGTTATAGGGAATATTGTTTTTCACCAATGACAACATTGATGGCCTCTTCTTCCACTTGTGATTTTTATATAGAATATTTCCTTCAGGTTTTCTTTCTTGCAGTCACAATGTACATTCAGGATTGTTAAATTATCTGCCATTCTGTGTATGGTGGCAAAGATTTGGATCGGGCTTTTATAATCTTTTTGGCACTTGGATCGGGTTTTCTTAATTCTCTGGAGATTTCTTTCAATGCTTTGTTATTCCCCATTGATAGTGTTGTAACCTTGGCTGCACATCATGTTGATGTAATCATTTACAAAGCCGCTATTGGTGATTGTAGGTGTAGTCCATGAAATAAACCTATAAAATAACCATAAAAATGATTTGCTTGATTCTTAAGTCATTCTTGTACTCTTTTGGTTGCGCACTTAACTCCCAGTTTTCCCATAAATCAGATTTCATTTACTTGCTATCCTAATTACAGAATCTTGGCAAGCACTGTATCTTATGAACTATTTCATTTCAGAGCACTCTGCCATTTCTACTTGAATTGTTCAATGCTTTTCAATGGATCTATGAACTCTTTGTGTAACTCCTAAAGATCATGTCTATATGTCCTCACAGCTAACGAATGGCATCCAACAAAAGCTTAAACTAGAAGCTTGGCTTACACTATGAAACTCATCATTCCCCACAGCTTTGCTCCAATCCTATGTCTATCTGTCCGATGTCTGTATACAATCTATCCTTAATATTTTTCCTAGTTCATTCCAATCCTCTATCTTTCAGATATTTTACTGCCCTATGTTTTCTCTATTGTCTGATTTGAGAGATAATTAAAAACTTGATTAGATTCTCTGAAAACATGTTTGAGTCATTTCGTATGATAACCTAGCACCAAACACTCCAAAGTTTCAACGTGATGTCATTTGGTGATGGAGTATTTAACACTTTTAATGATAATAACCTTAAGTTAAAATTATCTGGTTTGCTCTTTTGAAAATGAGTAGTTATGCTTATATATATATATAATTTCAGGTGAATTATATGTTATAAAATATAAATTATTATATATATTGTATTTGTATATTTGTATATATATATAAATTGGAGGGGGAGAGAGAGAGAAA
>VDFB02282249.1:0-13656 GCA_007258455.2 Sequoia sempervirens | reverse complement strand
TGAAGAACTTCTCCTTCTTGCTGATCGATAATTTGGATCTGCGTCTCTCTAACCTCCTTCCCTTTTAATGTTGGTTCCTCCAAAGGTTGTTCTAAAGCACGGTTGACTCTCAGCTTAATCCTCGTTCCTGAAGAAGAAGCACCTTCCTTGGACTTGTCTCTGACTTCTTATTTCAATCCAACAGGGCCAGCTGAATCATCTTCATTATTAACCCTGATTTTAATAGTTTTGGCGCCTATACTCTTGAGCCAAGAGTTAGTATTTGCCAAGATTGACTGAAATCTGTTGAAGATAGAAACTAATTCTTTATTAGACCATTGTATTGCTAGAATAGAAGCGTCAGCAACTCTTTGTTATTCATATTCTGGATCTAAAATCAGTCCATCATCAATTACTCCTTCTAGAATCAAGGTCAGATTAAAATCAATAACCTGCTCAACTGTAAGCCTGCAATAGTCCATTTTATAGATATCCTTCTCTGTTCGGAGATCTACCCAAATATCTTCAAGGCGATGCACATGAGTGAAGGCTCTCTTTATCTTGTCCTTCATGCCTCTGTAATCAAAATCTGCCCTTGCCTTGAATTTTTTTAACTTAATCTCCTAAATCTCAGTTTCCATAGCTTTTGCCTTTGAGGTACTTGTCAAGGAGTATCTCCCAATCTGTAATGGTTTATGAGACAAGATACTCACTCCAGTTTTATGTTGCACAGCTTGTCGTGCATGCACTGTCATCAACTGTCTTGCCAACTCCATTAGAATGATTTTATCAGTTGGATACCTTGGTAGCATGTATGGCTGATCTTCAAAACAGTCAACTCTCATGTAGGTAAAAGTAGGAAACTGAAGAAAAAGACAACCATATTCATTGACTTTTTTCCAAGCAGCATCTGATACTCTGTTGTTCTGCAAGGTTTTGTCAAAAAGGCACATGAAGTGACCAAAGAATGCGTCTTGGACTCTTCTATAATGAATCCTGCTAGGAATCAAAGGCAGCTAATCATAGTATTCTGAAACTGGGACAAGAGATCTATCTCCAACGGTAGAAAGGCCTGGAAATTGCCTCAATGAAGCTGCTATGTAAACCAGATAGGAATTCATATAGAAAGTGAGTGTGGTAGGAACTTGTGCAAGCTGCTCACATAAACTATCACTGATTATTTCACCCCAAAAGATTGGGTGTTGTGCCTTCTTAATCACTACAATGAATTTGTACATCCATTTCTCAAAGACATTAGAGAATTTCAACCCCATAATTCTGCTCAAGAGAGTGATTATATCATTGATTTCCTCTTTGAAGTCAGATCGATACAGCTTGGGCCACCGAGACACACCAGCTCGACGCTTCAGAAGCCATTTGGTATTGATGTGCCGTTTACAATCTTCCTTCTTCTGTTCATAATGATCTAGAGCACTCTTTACTGAAATATCTAAATACATGGGTGAGTCTGGAACTTTGAAAATCCTATGAATGGTTTCTGGATCAAGTCTTATGACCACATTCCCATCATCATCTTTAATGGTTTTGGATTCTCTATCAAAGTGAGCTGCGCACGCAAGGACGAACTCTGGCTCTAGGGCAGCAACAGGAAAAGAGGAAACCAAATGAATATGACTTCTCAGCAACAACTGCATATGATGAGAAGTTGATTTCTTAGCTCTCTCCAAAAACTCGGACATATCAACATGTCCAATCTCCGTGTCTCTGATTTCTTCAATGTTCGAGACAACATGAGAAGGAGGAATCTCATTCTGGTATTTGTCGTATTTGTATTTCATCCTCTTGTTCGGTGGAGAAGCAGGTTCCTCCGTCATCGAACAAGAATCTGCAAGGCTGCGATGAAAGTTCCATAAGGTCAAGACATCATTAACGTTTACAGGCATAGTCATGGCGAAGGCTCAAACTCAGAATGGTGTTTTGGTTGTATGAGGGCAGAAAATGAACATTATAACTCATTTCGGGTTTTTAAAGGCTGATTACAAGTGAATGAGACATGTACTTTTCATGATAAATGAGAAAGTTAGATTGCAACTTGAAAAGTGCAAGTCACAACTTTCAACTTGCATTTGCAGTCAAGGACAAAAAGTCCGATTTTAAGGCACTTTAAAGGTATTTTGGGATTTTGGAGGCCGGCTGCAAGTGAATAGTAGATGTCGGGGTTTTGAGAAGACATTGCAAGTGAAAAGAACGTTTCGGAAATTTGAAAGGGCATTGCAAGTAAAAGTAACAAACTTTTTGACTTGCATTCTTTATTAAAATCTCCAACTTGTAATGGATGAATAAAAACCCGAATTACTTCAATAAGGTATATATTTTTTTTGTTTCTTTTTCTATTTTCAGAAAATGGAAATGGGATGAAGTGAAAAATACAGATGACATGAGAAAAACGCATTTTGTGTATGAGGCATTTTTAAGAATGGAGGCATATGGAGTGCTAAGAAAAACGTTTTCTAATTAAAGAGAAAAACGCGTTTCTAGCTGAAAGGAAGATGAAAACGTATGGAATGAAATGAATGAAGTTATATGAAATGAAAACAAAATGCGTTATCATGTATAAGATATATTTTTGAATGGAATGGCGATAATGAAGAAAAGCGTGTTTTTAAAATGGAATGGTGAGTGAATGAGGGCGTATGAAAAATGAAGAAGAAAGACGTTTTCATGGAAAGACACGTTTCGCTTAACAGAAAATGACGAATGTATTTGCAAAGAAAATGACGTTTGTGTATAAAAAGAAAAACGTATGAAGGCAGTTAAGAGAAACGCGTTTTGTGAAGTGGAAGACAAAGGTGAAAGGAATAAGAACAAAACGCGTTTAGTAAAAATGTTTTTAGCAAAGGCATTAAAATATTTACAAAAACAATATACAAGAATCTAAGAAAGAAAAGAAGACATACCTGTAACAAAGATTGCAGACAAAAAGAAGAAGAAACCCTAGGCGTGACAAATAAACTCAGCAAAGAAGATAACTGGATTTATTGTAGATGAAAATCCGTTTTTCTAGCTTGTAAATGCACGAAACAAGGTAGAGAAGCAAACTCAAACTCGAACTGCTCTTCCAACCATGGATACCATCGGGTTCTCAAGAGCTCATTACAAGTAAAAATAAGATCAAAAAGAAATCGGGCTTTTTGAATCACTTTGCAAGTTATTCAACATGGAATCGGGTCTTTTCATCAATTTGCAAGAAAAATAAAGAAAATCGGGCCTTTTTCATCATGTTGCAAGTAATTTTATAAAATCAGGCTTTTCAAAGACAAATGCAAGTGAAAATAAAAGAAATCGGGGCTTTTTGGAATCTATGCAAGTTAAATGAAAATCGGACTTTTAAGAAGTCACTGCAAGTAACTTAAAGGAAATCGGAACTTTTATAAACAATTACAAGTACTTTATAAAAAGTAACTTGTAATGAACTTAAAAAGTTCCTATTGTTTACTTGCAGTGAAGTTCAAAAACTCCTACCTCTAGTGATGTCAGAAAAACCCGAATTTGACCAAAAACACACTAAAAATGACTCAGAATTTCACAAAAACAGAGGAGAATGCGAAAAAAGTGGTAACCCAAAGGACTATAGACTTAGAATTGAGATTCGCTAATCTTTGCACCTCGTAATACGTGCCTTAGAAAAGGAAAACTTCAAATTTTATCAAAATTTCGATTGGTTATCTCAATTTTTAACAAGTCAAAAATTAGGAACGCTCATGGCTATTTGGGGAGCTGCCCTTAGATTGAAAAACAAGCAAAAGGTGGTAAATCCAAAATCTGCAAGTACCTTAATATCATTAGACTCTGATCCAATAAAACAAAAAGACTCAAGAAACAACAAAAATAAAAATGAAAGACCAAAAGACACAAAAAGACTAAGGACTTATGTACAAAATTTCTCCGAAGTGCTACTCGAAGTAGTGCTTTAAATACTGCCCACTGTAAGGCAATGCAAATGGAGTACCATCTCTATAGGCCAAGCGAAAACTGTTTTCACCAACAATTTGATGAATTGTGAAAGGACCACACCATAGAGAATCAAACTTTCCATGCATGCCTTTGGGTTCTCTTCTTTTATCCCAAAGCAGAACACGATCTCCAACTTGAAATGCTCTTTGCTTTGCTTTCTTATCAAAAAGAGCCTTGACTTGCTTTTGATGATCATTGATACGATCCACCACTTGTGACCTCTGCTCCTCCAACTATGAAAGGTACATTATCCGTTTATCCAAGGAGCTTTCAAATGTATCATCCTTAATAGCCTTGGCCAACTTTAAAGCTGGAAGCTCTAAAGTTATAGGAACTTCTGCATTCAGTCCATAGAGTAATTGGAATGGAGACATACCAATAGCCCTCTTAGGTGTGATTCGATCAGCCCACAAAGCATCAAACAACGCTTTGTGCCATGTTCTCTTATTCTCATCAACCAGCTTACGGATTATAGTAACCAGATTTTTATTGCTGGATTCTGCTTGACCATTACCTTGAGGGTAATAATCAGAAGAGTGAGCTAAGATAATGCTATAATCAAAACAAAACTGAGTTACCTCATAAGAGGAAAATGAAGCTGCATTATCCGTCACGACCTTGTATGGAACACCGAATCTGGAGATGATATTCTCTTTAAGAAATCTGCACACTACTTCAAAGGTGGCATGTTTCATTGGAATTGCTTCGACCCATTTGGTAAAATAATCCGTTGCAACAAGAACATATGAATGTCCAACACTTGAAGAAGGATTGATAACACCAATGAAGTCAATTCCCCATTGTCTAAAAGGCTCTTCAATTACTACTGGCTTGAGAGGTAGCGCTGCTAACTTCTGTTTGCCAACAAACTGCTGACATTTTGCACACTTGCGTACCCATTCATATGTATCTTGAAAAAGTGTTGGCTAGTAGTATCTAGCTCTTAGGATCTTATGTGCAGTAACCGGCGGTGAGAAGTGTCTACCACACGCCAAGCTATGAAAAGATTCCAGCAATCTATCTTGCTGAGCTTTATCAACACAGCGTTGAAAAGTACCATCTATGGCTCGTTTATATAAACCACTATCCCAAAGAACATAATTTGCAGCTTTGAGCTTCAAATTTCTCTTCTCTTTGAATGACAGATGCGTTGGGCATTCATCATAGGTCAGAAAATAGGCAATGTTAGAGTACCATTCATCAGTAGTACTAACAAACAAAACCTTAGGAAGATCATCAAAAACATTTTGTTCTTCATCCTCTAAATTGTTCTCAGCCATAAGCTGACACAAACCTCTTCCACGAACTAATTTAGTAGGCTTAATTTCAAGATCATATTCTTGAATCTTAGCTACCCAATTACCTCTCTTTGAACCAAAATCTTGCTGTGTCAGGATAGACTTGACTGTTGTATCAGGAACTAGAACAATAGTATGTGAATTCAAAATATAAAATCTGAAATACTTCACTGCTTTTACCATAGCAAAAGCATTCTTCTCCATTATGGAATACTTGAGTTCATGAGCTTTCAAAGGACAGCTCATAAAAGCAATGGGAGATTCAATTCCTTCTTGATTTTTCTGCATGAGAATTGCAGACATAGTATGCTCAGAAGCATAACTATACATAATGAAATCTTTAGTGTAATCAGGACAAACCAGCACTGGTGCATGAGCGATTGCATCCTTAATTTCTGAAAATGCAGCTCTTCCTTCAGCATTCCAACGGAAAGTGGTCTTTCCCTTCATCATATCAATGATCTGACGAGTTTTTTCAGCAAAATCAGGCACAAATCTTCTCAAGAAATTAATTTTTCCAAAGAAAGAATGAACTGCAGTCTTGCTGGCTGGTAAAGAAAGATTTTGAATAGACTTGACTCTCTCAGGATCAATTTTGATTCCTTCTTTTGATAGAACATGCCCAAGAAGTTTTCCTTCTATAACCCCAAAAACTGACTTTTTAGGATTAAGAGAAATCCCATGCTTGCGACATCTTTCCAGCACATCTTGCAAATGAAAGAGATGATTTTCACGATCTTTTGAAAAGACTGTGAGATCATCTAAATATACTACAACATACCTGCCCAAGATACCACGGAAAGTGAGATCCATAGCTCTCTAAAAAGTTGCTCCTGCATTGATCAATCCAAAGGGCATTCTGCGATATGCAAATGTACCCGAAGGAGTAGTAAACGTAGTTTTATGCTGATCTAAATCACTTACCTCAATCTGATTGTAACCTGAAAATCCATCCAGCATAGACATCATTTCAGCTCCAGTTACAGTTTGTAGCACTTGATCCATTATTGGCAACGGATAATTGTCTTTAAGCGACAATTGATTAAGATTGCGGAAATCAACACAAATACGTATCTCTCCATTCTTCTTACGGACTGGAACTATATTGGCTATCCATGTTGAATGATGGATAGGAAAGATAATTCGTGCCTCTAGCATTTTCTGAATCTCGGAGTAAATAGTACCTGAAATTTTTGGATTATACTGGCGTTGCTTCTGCTTGAATGGTACTGCATCCAACTTTAATGGAATTTCGTGCTGCACTTTGTCAGGTTGAAAAGATTTAAGATCATCATAAGAATATGCCAATACATCACTATATTGACATAAGAGTTGAATAAACTGATCCTTTTCTTCAAGAGTACAATTATTGCCAATATTAACAAACTTTGGATTCTCTTCAGATCCAATCTTATATTTCTCATATCCCATATGAGAATCAGAATTTACTTCCTGTTGTTGGCTTTTGATATAGCGATCATGCTTATCAAAAAGTCTTTCCAACGAAACTAACCCCTTAGGGATTTTATTACCTTTCAGCTGAAGAATTTCCTCATCTGGCTCCGATGAAGTATCAAACATGGAATCTGAGGAAGAAGAAGAATTACTTCCTTCAAAATATAGGTTGTTAAAACTATCTTTAGTCTGCAGAAAGTTAATAATCTGTTTATCATCATTGAAAATCTGCCAATGATCCCAATTATCAGGTACACTAGGTCTACAGATCAATTCAATGATATATTTATCTTGATTAAAATCAAGATGTGGAATCAATAGTGTGGCTGAAACTGCCAAAGAATCAGCTCTATCATTAAATTCACGTGGAACCATTGATATGCTGAAAGCATCAAAATTCTCAATATTTTCCCACACTAGGTTGCGATAGTGTTTGAGCCTTTCGTTCTTTGTCTGATATATACTTCTTACTTGACAAACAACCAATTCAGCATCACCTTGAGCGTGAAGATTCTTAATTCCTCTGTTTAATGCAACAGCCATACCTAGCAACAATGATTCATATTCTGCTGTGTTGTTGGTATTAGCAAATTGCAGCTTGAAAGAATAAGGAAAAATTTCTCCTTTGGGAGAAATAAGAACTACACCAGCCCCAGAACTATTAGCAGCACAACTACCATCAAACTCAAGGGTCCAAACATCATTTGAATTAAGATTAACACTTGAACTTGAACTGCTAGAACTACCTACTTTTGAAATAGATACATTTTGAAAAGAAACAGTATTCTCTTCTTCCAAAAGGTGTGAATGGGCTTCTTCTGATTGAGGAAATGATTGAATATCCTCATCTGCATTTGAAGATGAAACATCTTCAATCCCATTTTGAGAATCAAAAGAATTAACTTCTGATGCTTGATTTTCATTTGATTGAATAGATCCTTCACTTGCTGAAAGTAATGGAGAATTTGAATCACTTGAAGGCCAATCTTCAGCGAACTCAGAAACTTCATCAATGTGGAGGTAATAATTCCTAAAACCAGCAGATTCAAAAAGAATTTGCGCATGAGGATCATCAGATTTCACCACCGTATACTTAGTTTCTTTTTTAGGAACTAATTTCTGCACAACGCCTTTGATAGGAATCCTGGCTTCAGTCATATCCATATTAAGCTCACCCCCTACATCCTTACAGAAATTACGCCCAAGTAACATACCATAAGAAGCAGGAACATCCGCAACCAGGACTGTCATCTTTATTTTCTTATCAGGAAATGCTGCAAAAGCAAATTGCGCATCCTTGATTTGCCCAATTAAGGGCACTTGTTTATTATCCATTGAATAACAACTACCAAAAGTTTTGCTAAGAGTTAGACCAAGACAATTGGCCACCTTAATCGACATAACATTATCCAAAGCGCCAGAATCAATAACACAATTGCTCAACTTGAAACCATTAATAAGCAAGGAAATATAGAAAGGTTCTATCTTTCCTGGAATTGAAGAGGGAATGGTAATCAAATTATTAGGTAGATTCTTAGCTTCTTGAACAGCAGGGGTACTTTCAGTAAAGCTTGAAATAGGACGAGTGTCCTTATTCTTCACAAATTTTACCAATCTATCAAATTGGTCAGGATTAGCTTGAAGATACTCAACTTCAGACATTTGAATTTTGGTCTTCCTAGCATGATCAATGATATCAAAAGTTTGAAAGGAATTTGCTAAAGACGCAGAAGTAGTATGTTCAGCTTGTAATTTAGGATTTGATATACTAATCTTTGACTCATTAGAAAAAACATCAGAAAGATTACTTACTTGATTCTTCACTGCATCTTTGGGCAAAGTAGGCAGCAGTGTTCCTCTTTTAGCAATAGTAACTGGCAACTGAACATTATTCTTTGCCTTTGCTTCTTCATCTTGTTGAGCCAAACGAGTGTGGGAACATGTCATTGCAGCATAAGTTTGACTATGATCATTATCAATTGGTGCTGAATTATCATAATGCATGAACCGTATAGTGGAGTCGCCAGCTGCTTCTTCTTCACTTTGATAAAAGACAGCATCATCTTCAGCTTGAAAGTCAGCAGAAAAATGTTCATTTTGATCAATCTCATAATATCCAACTACTGATTTTTGTGGAGGAGCTTCAAGTGCAAGCCTCTCTGGAGGAGGAGGCAACTTAGGCTGATTTTTAGCAGCATAATTTGAAGCTGAATTAGGAAATATCCTTCTAGGAATATCCTTATATGGAGCAACATATGGAGCTTGTGAAACTTGCTTCTTTAAAGCAAGAAGTTCATTGGCTAATTTCTGCACCATAGGATTAGTAGAACCAGCAACAGAAGACTCAGAAGAAGAATTTCCCTTGAACCGATTAGGATCCTTACGAATTTTACCAGCCAAGATCAAATCATCTTCAATCTCCGTGGCAAGAGCTTGAGCATGAGTCAAATCAGTTGGAACAACTCTTTTCAACAAGAAACTAACTTCAGGTAGCTGAGTATTGATGAAGAAACACTTGAGATTTGCAAGAGTAGGCTGAAAAGTAATAGGAATTCTATTTGCTAATTTGTTGAACTTAGCAATGAATTCACACATGCCTTCATGTGTATCTTTCTTCATCTGAGTCAGCCGAGCCAACAAAGCATGTTCATCTTCAGCAGGCTTGAAGCGTTCTTCAAACTTAGTCTTGAGAGTGTCCCAATTTGTAATTACACCAGCTGCCAAATTATAAAACCAATCTGCTGCAATACCTTGGAGAGTTTCAACAAAAAGGCGAACAACAACATCTTCATGTTCAACTCCAAGAACACCACATGCCATATAAAAGGACTTGACATGTTCATCTGGATGTTGTTTACCATCTCCATAGAACTTAGGGAGATTTTTTCGAGAACCTTGTGGAAGAGCATGAAGAGGCAGCGTTAAAGCCAAAGGGCCAAAAGCTGCTCCCCAAGGACCAGGAAGAGCAATAGCAACAACAGCAGCCATAATAGAAATGGAAGATATTAACGGCTTCAAAAAGAAAGGCAAAATTTCACTTGGAATAGGCTTTTTCTTCTTGGATGGAGGGAAGCTAGTAGTTCGTGAAAGAGAGGATATACTAGTGAGCAACTCAAACTTAGCTTGTTCACCTGGAGATATTTCTTGAGAACTTTGACCTTTCTTACGACGAACATAAAAACGAATTCCTTCCAGTGTATAAGCAGAACAAAAAACCAAGTAAACAGATTTAGAATACTAGACTTCAAAAGAAAGCGAGAGACTTTCAAATGCGTTCGAATCCCCGGCAGAGTCACCAAAAACTGTTGGTTGAATATTTTGTAAACTTAGGAGGTTTGGAAAAATGGTGATTTCAACACAGTGTGTGAGTTAAACTCTCCTATTTAAGGGAAGGCTCCCCCTATCTAAATAACTAAAAACAAATATGGGTGGAACAATAATCTCTCCTCTTGTTTCAGGAAAGATTAAACTCTTTTCTCTTCACAGAAAAAGTAATATGGACTTTTAAATAAACTTTAACAACAACTTGCAATAAATTCAGTAGAAAGGAAATGAAGTTTCCTGAAAGCTCAAAGACTTCCGTCACTTCCTTCGAGATGGGAAAACAACCTCAAGCGCAAAGTCTTGAAAATCTGCAATCCTATCTACCCTTTTGAAAGATAATTCTAATGATAATATACAGCATAAAACAACACAAAGTCTGCAAGTATGATGTACCTATTAACTACTATGAATGTGAATCGTTACGAGCACAAAGACTTGCAATTCTTCTTAATTTCTAAATTATGAATTCAATCTTCAACATTGACAACACAAAGTCTGAAAATATTTCAATTGAAGCTCTCCCTAGCAATCTTCCACAATCTTCAAATAATCATAAAGCAATGCTCCAAAATGACATAAGAACACAATGGATGCAAAGTAGAATTTCAACACAAAGTCTGAAATCTGCAACTCTTTGATATTATTTGAAAAAGATCAACTTATAACTATAAAGCTCAAAGTCTTTATAAGTACAGAATTCTGCAGAGTTTTCTTGCTTGCCAAAAAGATATGTTTACAAAGGACCCTCTCAAGTATTTATAGGAGAGAGGTCATGAGAAAAAGGTGGGAGGATCCCAACTAACTTGAGAAATTCTCTCAACCACCAACTACTTGTAATTGACTTATTCAAAATTATAGTCTTAAACTATTTTGACTTGTAATTAGATTACATGTAATTACAATTTACAAAATTGCAAGTGAAAGAAACACTTGCGATTACAAAATTTGTTTTTACATGTAGTTTGTCGAAAACAAAATACATAAAGATAAAAGATTTTTATTCCATTTCAGTCCTAACTTTGAAAGACTGAAATTTGCTGATAATTTCCTGCAACTCATCTGGATTGGGGCCTAGTGTGTTCTTGGCAACCACAACAGTCTTCAAGATTACATCAAAATATCTTATTGTTGCTTCTCTATGCTCTTCATAAACAGTTTGCATCTTATCAAGGATCATTCGATGATTAACAAACTTGTTAATTGAATCCATGGTAAACTTTTCTGATTCCAGCTCTTGACGAAGGTTTGTTGCCATTTCTGTAATGACCACATCAGTTGCAAGTAATTCTCCTTCATGATTCAAAATTCTGCAAGGGATTTTCTCAAAGCTAGAAAGGATGTCTTGCTGAACTTCATCACTCATTTCTAGTGTAGCTTGGACATCTTTGATGAGATCTTGAATAACCAATGACTTGTTTGTCATGAGTTCTTCAAATTCTATGTATTTTTCTCTGTTTGGTAGGATTGAATTGTTGCATAGAATTTCTAGCTTGATTTGATCCATCTCATGCCAAATTTTCAAACCTTTTTCAAGTGAATCCAAACTTTGCTTGAAAGCTTCCAAAGTCTGATTCATTTTTACTCTTGCTATTCTGACATTATTCACAACTTGTAATGTCTTTTCAATTACTGGTATGCTTTGATCAATCAGTTGTGCTGCCCAAGAATCAACTGCTTTGGCCTTTTGTGCAATTTTCTCCAATTAGCGTGATTCTTTGGAGGTGTGACTTATGCGCAGGGTTCAGCTATTTACCGTACTTCATTCTCTGCATTTGTCACAACTGCAGTGAAACAGTTTTAGCCTTCTTTGCAGCTTTTGGCTTTGATCTCTTCAACTGCTGGAAATCAAATACATCTGGAGAGATTGCCTGTTTCTTTCTCTTTAGAGTGACTGAACTCAACCATGCAGGAAGATCCAATGTATCCGCATTTGAAACAGCAACAGATTCATTTTGAGCCACAGTTGTTACTCTAGGAGATGTTTCAGTTTGAATCGCAAGAAAAGTTTGACTGGATGGTATATTATGATCAGCATTAGCCATGAAGCAATCAAAACTAGCAACAGATGTATCTATTTCAAGAAGTGTTATTTGTGATGTCATTGGATACATCGGATTAGCATCAAAAACATTCTCCAGATTATCATGTATGTTCTCTATAGAGGCAGTCACTGTTGATGAAGTTGATGTATGAAGAGCAGCTTCAATAGGAGGAACGTAAACCGTTGAAAAGGAATGAACATCACTATCAAATTGAGACATAGGAGACAATACTGATACTGGTGTTGCATCAATATGTGGAGACATTATACTTAGAGTAGTAGGAGATTGAAGAACTTCTCCTTCTTGCTGATCGATGATGTGGATCTGCGTCTCTTTAACCTCCTTTCCTTTTAATGTTGGTTCCTCTAAAGGTTTTTCTACAGCACGGTTGACTCTTAGCTTAACCCTCGTTCCTGAAGAAGAAGCACCTTCCTTGGACTTGTCTCTGACTTCTGATTTCAATCCAACAAGTCCAGCTGAATCATCTTCATTATTAACCCTGATTTTTATAGTTTTGACGCCTATACTCTTGAGCCAAGAATTAGTATTTGCCAAGACTGACTGAAATCTGTTAAAGATAGAAACTGATTCTTTATTAGACCATTGTATTGCTGGAATAGAAGCGTCAGCAACTCTTTGTTCATATTTTGGATCTAAAATCAGCCCATCATCAATTACTCCTTCTGGAATCAAAGTTAGATTAAAATCTATAATCTGTTCAAGAGTGAGCCTGCAATAATCCATTTTATAGATGTCTTTCTCTGTTCGAAGATCTGCCCAAATATCGTCAAGGTGATGCACATGAGTGAAGGCCCTCTTTATCTTGTCTTTCATTCCTCTGTAATCAAAATCTGCCCTTGCCTTGAATCTTTTTAATTTAATCTCCTGAATCTCGGTTTCCATAGCTTTCGCCTTTGAGGTACTTGTCAAGGAGTATCTCCCAATCTGCAATGGTTTATGAGACGAGATACTCACTCCAGTTTTATGTTGCACAGCTTGCCGTGCATGCACTGTCATCAATTATCTTGCCAGCTCCATTAAAATGATTTTATTAGTTGGATACCTTGGTAGCATGTATGGCTGATCTTCAAAACAGCCAACTCTCATGTAGGTAAAAGTAGGAAACTGAAGAAAAAGACAACCATATTCATTGACTTTTTTCCAAGCAGCATCTGATACTCTGTTGTTCTGCAAGGTTTTGTCAAATAGGCACATGAAGTGACCAAAGAATGCGTCTTGGACTCTTCTGTAATGAATCCTGCTTGGTCTCAAGGGCAGCTGATCATAGTATTCCCAAACTGGAACTAGAGATCTATCTCCAACAGTAGAAAGGCCTGGAAATTGCCTCAATGAGGCTGCTATGTAAACTAGATAGGAATTCATATAGAATGTGAACGTGGTAGGAACTTGTGCAAGCTGCGCACATAAACTATCACTAATTATTTCACCCTAGAAGATTGGGTGCTGTGCTTTCCTAATCACCACTATGAATTTGTACATCCACTTTTCAAAGACATTGGAGAATTTCAACCCCATCATCCTGCTCAAGAGAATGATTATATCATTGATTTCTTCTTTGAAGT